>JAVXUP010000855.1:57500-330565 GCA_033070095.1 Escallonia herrerae
CATCGTAAGAATATGACTAATTTGTGACTCCACTATTCAGAACTCCAATTCCCATGTCATATTCCCCCGCTTTTACAATATAGATATCTCCAATTAGGCTTCGACTGCAAACTTACAGTTGGTCGCTATATTACAACAAATGATCATATAAATTTGTTGCTAGAAATTAAGTCATTTTACTTATATAGTTACAAATTTTGAGTCTTTTGTTGCTATAGACACGTTAGCAGCCAACTGTTATCCGGCCGTTGAACTCCCACATGTAAGGGATCCCAACTCTCTCTTGTATCATAAGCAGAGAAATGCCATACAAAAATGCAAATTACTATGTTCAAAAGTACCCTCCAATTAATGTAAACCGATGAAGTGAACCTCCACATACCAAGGTAAGAGCTTTGTGAGGCCATAACATCATCAGTGTGGTGAAACTAATGTGGTTCTATGATTTTCCAATTATACAAAGGTAAGAGTATTGCATAATCAGCTAAGTGAGATTGGAACCATGCTTGCCACTGCTTGGGGTTGGGGCATGGCAATAAGGGGTGGCAAGTAAGAGCCATGACTACCACCAAATACTTAGGGTCGTTTGTGATTGCTTATTTAATCTTCTTGAGTCAAAAACTACACCCTTGGAAATTGGTTATTTGTATCTATAAAAGTCGTATTATCATAATTGCATATGCATTAATCCTTTGATCAAGGCAATACAGGTTATTTTGATCTCTTAATTTGAGTTTATCCAAGGGAAAACTAGAATAAAGTGCTGAAACAACTGTCATATGTAAGGGTGAGTACCAAACCTTTCAATCTGATCTAAGCCGCTCAAACCGATCAGACTGAAACAATCCAAACTGAATTGTCCAAAAATCTTAACGGTTGGGATTTGCATTTTCTAAACCGGCCTTGATTCAGTTCGGAATTACCTTTTTAATTTGAAACCGATCACAGACCAATGCGAACCGACGTACGAGTATCTTAATTTATTGTTAGTGGTATTCGTTAATTTTCACATACATGGTACTAAGCAAAACCAAATAAACAAAACCTTGAAATTTAGAAGAGAAGAAAATAAAAGAACACTTACAAGACAGAAGTCTAATACTCAATATATCTCCCGGTATCACAACAAGGCAAAATAGGGTATTTTCTTCCTTATGTCCAGCATTCCCAGACCTGGTTTTTCTCCTCTGATTAATTATGTTATAACCATTTATAATTACTCATTCTTTCTCGTACATCAAGACAAAGGCATAAATGAGTCTTCATTGTAATATAATGCTTATATCTTGTGTTAGATATTAGATATTGAATGTAACAGGATTATGTGCAGTTTAGATCAATTGTAACGTAAATTTCAAATAGCTTTCAAATTGAATAATATGTGTGCAAAGGGATAACTTTGTTAAATGAGCATAAACCGATCCAAATCAAACTATTTAAACAAACTAAATCGAACCGTCCAAACTGATGTTGTTTGATTTGGTTCAGTTCAAAAAAGTTAGACTAGGGGATAACAATTTGGCTTTTACAGTTTGATCCCCAGACTGATCGTACAACTTGTACAGTCAACCATTTAATTGTAATAGGATTAGGAGGTCAAACCACCCCAACCTATGGCACTTTGGCCAATTCCTTTGTACATCTTCTATTTCTTACACAAGCTTCCCCTAAAATAACCGGTGTTAGAGGATCCAACGGATGCTTTTTCAGCGCCGACTATGTTAAAAAAGGGCATTTTTGGTTGAATACTCAATTTCCTTTTAGGATTAGAGTTTTAAATTTGAAATAAAATTAAAATAAAAAATTAAATCTTATTCATTTGCCCAAAAAAAAATTATTGATCTCATCTTATCGCCTAGCACTGAATTGCAACTACTATCCCAACCCTTCATGACCCAAGACGATCCACTGAGACCAAAATCACTTGCCCGCTTATACAATGACCCGAATTTTTTGGAGATATCCAGACTCGGTACTTGCAAAGTTTTAATCATTCTAATTCTATAAGTGCCTTTAATGGTACGACAGTGCAATCTATACAGTATAGAACTTCCAATTTAACATCACTTTCATATTCATCAATAGCCAAAATCTGTATCAGTAAAGTCTTTCAAAAGATAACAAAGGCTACTTCGGTCATTTCTTACAATTAACTTATCTGACAAGCAATAAAATAAATAAATCCTTCACTAGAAAGGTTCTTACTCAGCTATGCCTTATAATTCTTTACACAGCTCCGAACACTTGCTACTGACCTAAAATAAGGGAGTTGAGCAGAAAGCCTAATAAAGATAAGCACATGCACTCCCACGAGGCAATATGGTGCCTGTGGCGGCCACCTCCTTTAGCCCTTTAACAGGTTTGGTTTATTGACTTATGCTACTGTCTGTGTGTGTCAATAAAGATAGATTTTCTTGTTGTTATCAAAAATCACGTAAACGATATATAAGCATGGGAAATAGAAGATTGGCCAGGGTACTAGGAGAAAGACAAGAAAAATAGAATTTGTCTTCTGGGAAGTGGTACCATAGAAGAAGTCTTGCATGTTCCACAATTTAGAAAGGATTTGGTTAGTATCATGTTGTTAGTTCAATGCGGCTTTAAGGTTGTTTTTGAATCCAATAAAGTAGTAGTTACTGCGTTTGGTTGCTTTATCCTTAAAGGATATTAAGTTGGATGGACATGTTAATGTGAGACTTATTGAAAAGATAAGGGTTAATGACAAAACTATCTCCTGAGGTTTACACGTATTTGCATTTCGCTACCTGTGTTCAGAAACCATTTCAAATAGCTCCAAAATTTGTCTCCAGTATCCAGGTATATGCGGATCTAAGAGTTTCAAAAGAAGTGAAAGAGAGAGAGAGAGAGAGAGAGAGATTTCAAAAAACCCATCTCATAGCTCATGTGTATTGTCAATGTGGTGAGGAGAGCAGTCACACAGACTTCGTGGACAGACCTAAACTAGGGCCGAAGGTTCTAGACTTGTAGCAACCAGGTACGTTTTATGTGTTAATATCTTCTTCCCATTTCGTAATCTAAAAATAAGACAATCTCTAATTATTCCTTACAGTTGGTAGGTGTGGGTTTTTGGCTTGACGTGACCCTCCAGTTACAATTAACAAGTCAAATGAGAGATTTTGAAAGATTGTTGCAATTAGTAGTTGGGTATTGCTTCTATTGATTGTGCTTGCATTATTGTGTGATTTTGACGATGGGATAGTTGCCGTGAGCAACACTGAAGGCGAAGATGTAGGCAACTTGTAGAAATTGTTAGGAATGTACTGAATTAGAGAGGTTTGTAATGTTTTGAGCTATGACATGTGGGATTGTACTGAAAGAATTAAGGTTCGCTATTTTTAACCGGTGTTTTGAAACGATGTAATGAAGTCAATTTCAGCATTTCAATTCTTTCCTTTGTACTTTAATGTTAATAGCAAAGGTGTCCCATGTACTTTTCATGTTAATAGCAGAGGTTACCCATATATTTTGCAATTCTGTCCACTGCCCTTTAAAATAATTGACAAAAGTGTCCCTATACTTTGTATTTTCAGGATAGTATGTCCCATATACTTTGTTACCTGTTGACAAGCATGTCCCTAAATACTGAAATGGACCTGTAGCTCATCACTCTACTGTAAAGGCTTTTCTAAAACTTAGATTCTAATTGCAATACGGCACAATGCAGAGCATCGTCACAATCACAAAAAATGCAAAAAAATCTTATTCGTTACAGATTAACACATTTCACAATTCAATCTCATCAGAATCAATTACAGACATCATCAATCTTCCACTTAATTTACATCTAATATCCAAAAACAGTTAAATATCATCATCCATCAGATATTACAAACATCATCATCCATTTCAATTACATCTAATATCAAAAAACATATGTTGGCACTATCTTCCAATGTATCTAATATCTTCCAAAAACCAGCCACCTACTAATCTATGTACTACCTTCCAAAAATCATCCAACCTACTTATACTTTGAACAAAAACTAACAGTGAGTTCCCTACATTGGCATCCTAACACTTCTGCTTTTGCTTGCCCTTTGCACCAGCCTTTGCTTGTCCTTCACCTTGACTCCTTGTAGCTACAATCATCAATTGTTTATCTTTGAGGTTGAGTCCCTTTTCCTTGTCTTTGATCTTCCTTCGTAGTTGGATTTGGGTGTCCCTTGACAGTTATCTTCTCCTTCCCTTGGCTTAAACCTTCCTTGGTAGTAGCCTTTGGTTGTCCTTTAGTAGTTGTCTTATTTTTCCCTTTGCTCTGGCCACCTTGGCTTTTGCCGCCTTAGCTTCTAGACTTGCCTTTTCCTGATCCCACTCCAATAGCTACATCTTTCAAGTTTGACCAAGTAACATACCTCTTACCATACTTCTTACCCCCCTCATTATGAATGAAGTGTCTTAGCATGATGTTGGTGGTGGCTTTACCATGCTTGGTATAGGCCATGATGGTCTTTGGGATCTTAATTATGGAGTTGGCATAAAAATTGATGGTGACTGCTCTATTACAGTTGAGCTTGGTGGAACAGCTTAGATTGGTTGGGATGCAGTTTGTTGCCTTCTAGGCTGCACAAGACAAATAGTAAATACATATACAAGTAAATACAATTCATATTACATGTTTTTAGTTTACATACTGATAACTTTTGCTGCCTTGGAGCTTTGCCCTCCCCTGTTTCCATATCTCCCTATGGTAGAGCTCTGCCTTCCTCTGTTGGCATACCTTCCTGTTAAAGAGGTTAACAATACATTAAGCTAAATTCAAAACAACAATTATTTCAGTAAAATAAAATAAAATAAACATTGTCTCAAGCATTACTTATTGAGAAAGTATTTTGTCTATTGCTCTGACATTTCTTCCTATTGTGTCCAAACTGATGGCATATGCTGCATCTAGTTGTTGCTCCTTTCCTTGACATCTTGCTAGTGTTTGTGTTCTCCTTATCTTCATATTTGCCTCTTTTCCTTAGTTTCTTAGGTCTGCCACTTGGCCTTCTATAAGTGGTAGGGGTGGGGGGGTGCAGAATGAATGGTAAATCACGTGTAGGCCACATACTTGAACCATTCATTGGATTAATAATTGGTGCATTGGCCTTCTTCTATGTACCAATACTATAGCACTCTTAAATAAAATTCTCTACCACTAAGTTTTTTGAGCCAAATGCATGCAATGGCATGAGGGCAGGAAATTCCATTCAAGTTCCACCTCCTACAAGAAGAAGTATATTGCTTCAGATCCATAGTGAACTGCATCCCAATGGACATGATACCTGAAACCTCAACTCCCCCGAATGTGATGGTATCCCTTCCCCAGCATACACCTCCAATCTCTTAATTTTTATAATACCCGATATTTTAACGGGTTAATCTAACATTTTTATCAACAAATTTTTAACATTTAGCATCGATGTAGAGAAGCATTAACAATGATTAGTAAAGCGAGGTTATGTAACAACCCATTAAAAAAAATTCTAGTACATTAATTTATTGTAAATAATTATTCGGTCCTTTTCGTATTGATAGGAAGATTCGGGTAAATTTTGAATAACCATAGAAAATTTAGAGGGGGTTTGGGTAGTTATCAACTATATATGTGTGTGTGTGTGTGTGTACACACACACACACACACACACACACACACATATATATATATATATATATATATATATATATATAACATTATTGAGGCAGTTGTCCAAGCTCTCTTCTCTTCTTCTTCAGATATACATAGTAGAGAGACAGAGCTTGAAGAAGGAATTTTTTTGGTGATCAAATCAATTTTTCGATAAGGTTTTTTTAAGCCTTATTCTCTAGTTATTTAATGGCCTACGGTTTTAAGGGAGGCAAGGGAAAAGCTGTGAGTTGTTTTTAGATGGGTTTATGAATGTGAGAGAAATGGGTTGCCGCTAGCAACGTACATGTGGGTTTCGGTGGGCTGCCTTGAGTAAGATAAGGTGGTTCAAGCAAGTCACAGCCATGGTGGCTGTGATTGTGCACATGTGTATGTGCATTTGAGGGACAAGAAAGGAGAAACCTACTGTAAGGCAGTATATATGGGTTTTCTATGTGTATAGGCCAAAGGAAAGTTTGAACTTGAGTCGTGTGCATATGTGCGTGTTTAGTGTGCCGTGGGGGTGATGGTTACTTTGGAAGGAACGGTGTGTGCGAGAGAGAGAGAGAGAGAGAGAGAGAGAGCAATTGTGTGTACGTGTAAAGGGCAAGGGAAGCGGTGGCTACCATAAGGCACTATACCCATGTCTATTGTGTGTATGTGTGTGAATTGTGTGTTTTGCTAGTGTAGTAAGTGGGTGTGTGTATGTGTATGTAGTATGTGTATTTATGAAAATTTGTGTGTTTGTAAAGGAGTGAAGGCTGCCAAGGCAGCTAGTGTGTGTGTGTGTGCGCGCGCGCGTGTACGGTTTGCCATGTGCCGTGTGTGTGTGTGTGTGTGTGTGTGTGTGTGTTGGGCAAAGAAGAGAAGCTACTGTCGTGAGGCAGTAGCTGTGATAGGTGTGTGTACATTCTGTGCGCGCACGTGTGTGTGTGTGTGTGTGAGTTTTTGTGTGTGCTGTAGGTGTGTGAGAGTGTAATTTGAAGGTGTGTAAACTCCTGTGGGTGGGCTGTGCAAAGGATGTGTGTATATGTTATGCAGTGGGGTGTACAGTGTGTTTATATATGTGTGAAATGGTTGTGAAAAGGGGATGGACGAGTATGTGTTTTATGGGTTTGTATGTGTGTGTGCAAGGGGAAGGGGAAAAGGGTTGTTCATAAGAATGTGTGTGTGTGTGTGTGTGTGTGTGTCTTTGGGTAGGAGTATGTAAAGTGTGGAATATACAAGTGTGTAAAAAAATGTGTTAATGTGTGTAAAGTGTGTGTAAGTGGTGTGTGTCTAAGTGTATGCATGTGTGTAGTGTGTATAAGGAGTGAGTGAATAGGGGGAGCTGTGTGTGAGTTTATTCTGGGGAAGAAAACTGTGCATAGGGGGAGGAAGAAAAGAAGAAGATGAACTGGGAACTGGGAACTGGGTATATAGAGTTGGTGGAAAATTGTGCTTGCACAGATGTACTACGGATTCGCGTTAAGTTCGGCACATGCATTGGGTAACGCACAGTAATTATTAGCCGTGAAATGTTACAGTAGAATACTACCTTAGGCTATATTAGAACTTCTGGCAAAATTTTATAATTTTCTAAAGTTGTTTCTATTTTTAATATTTTCTATAAGCTTAGAATTGTAAAATTCATTTGGTGTCTTTACAATTCCTAATAAATTCTGGAAAAATGTAGTAAAGTTTTTTGTGTAAGTTTTATGATTTTTTTGAGTTGATTTAGTTTCAATATTGTATCGCATTGGATTTGGCAAAATGAATAATTTAAATATAGTTTTAATGCCTTTTAAATTCTAATTTCAATTTTTATAATTTTTATGTATATATTAAAGTTATTACTATAATTATGGGACTTTATTTTTAGCTAGAAATAATTATGGCTATTTATGGATTTTTATTGCATTTAAAGAGAATATTTTTAATTCAAAAATACTCAAAAATTGAGAAATTATATATTTTTATTTCATATGTTGTTTTAAGCTATAAAAATATTTTATGAGAATTAATATCAATTTTGGTTATTGTTGAGCCTCGAAGAGTGTGCCAAATTTCCTGTTAGGTTAGCCGTGTGTGGGACCCGCTTTGGGTTGCGTCATTTCGGGTTGAGGAGTGAGTACGTTGTGGGCAGTTGATATTAGGTCTATAGTGTAACAGTGTAGATTGTGTTCTAACAAATAAATTGCCAATCTAGCTTGATTCAGAGGACTTGATCGAGTTCGTTTAGCATCGCTTTGCTTGGATCGAGGTAAGAATTTTCATTCGAACCCTATTTTATCACTTTAATTTCAAATGTTTTATTATAACAGTTTTATGAACTACATTGAACTTCGATTTTATGATTGATATAAAAATATTTGGACTTGCCTATGAAACCCTAACTTGAACCTTAAAATGACAGTTTGGAATTCTTTATTAATTCTCACATGTTTCATTAATTCGATCATTGTAAAAGGTTTTGAATTGTATTTGTTTCTTCTGAATATTGATATGAGTTAGTAAATATGGGAGTTATAAGGATGGTGTGTATTGTTAGCATTACAAGGATGATCTGTTTGGTTGGGTTAAACTAGTACCTAAATGAACTAGTTAGTATACATAGGCATATGTAGAGTGTATCGGAGCACTGCCAGGATGGCTATGCTATAGCGTACTGCTCATGTTCAATGTTATATGTTTCTAATTTATCCTTTTAAAAACCTCGTTATTTGACTAAATGTAAAATCGTTCGAATCGTTTTGTTTTTAATCCTTGATCGACCTTACTGGGCTCTCAAAAAGCTCACTCTCATTTGACTTCTTTTTCGCAGGTGATAACCAGTATTAGGTTGCTTAAGTATGGATTAGAGCCGAGCGAGAGAGTTTAAGTTTAGTATTGCTCATTAGAACCCCTGCGTGGATAAATTTTGTTAGACTCGCTCTTAGAGAACTTAGGTCTCTTTTGTTTTATCACCATATGTATTAATGATTTGAGGAATTGCGTTGATGGTTATTTGAGTTGAGGTTTTATGTCATTAAATAGTGATTGTTTTAACGCTCTAGGAGTTCGAGGTGTTAAAGCTCCGTATTTTCGAGGTGTTACAATTATCCTATGTATTACATGACAAATTTCACAATTCCATTCCTCAGCTTGTTCCCTTAAAAATCTCATCCTTGCCATTAAAGTATTTCTTATTGTTTCAAGTCAAGTAATGATTAATTTATCTCTTACTTCCTTTATTCCATTTAAGCTCTCAGAGTAGTTATTCAAAATATTATCACATTTAACATTTGTACAAAAATATGACCTAGACCATTTTGTAAGTGCCTTATCATCAAGCCAAGCCATTGCCTCCTTACCTATCGCTGCCATCTCTTCCATCTTATGTTGCCATCTCACCAGAGTAGTTACCTTGGCTGCAGTAAATAAAGCATCACTCAAAGCAATTCTAGTAAGCCCTAATGCCTTCAAGTTTGCATGTAAGTGCATCACATAGAACCTCTGATCAATACGAGGATACAATGTCTATATGCTCCCAACCCTTTTGCTTGTCAGACAAAAATGTCCAACTCAAACTGTCTTTTATCTCTAAGTCATCACCCAAAAGTTGAACAAACCAACCCCAAGAGTCTCTGTTTTCAGCCTTAACAATAGCATATGCCACAGGAAACATTTGGCTGTTGGGATCAATGCTAACTGCAATCAAGAGCTGACCACTAGTGGGACCTTTCAAAAAGCACCCATCTAGCCATATCAATCTCCTACACCCAGCCTTGAACCCTTCATTTATGCACCAAGGCAAATATAAATCCTTTGAAACCTGTACTCACCCTGCCCTAAGTCTGCTAGTTCATATTGTAAATCCACAGTAGTGTTAGGATTACTTCTCCTAAGTTCATCAATGTAAGAGTTCAACTGTCCAAACTGCAAAATGTTCCATTATATTACCCTCAACCATCATTGTTGCCTTCCTTTTGCTTCTATAAATTGTCCAAATTGGCACATCTATTTGGTGATCACTCATCCATGTATTCCTCAAAGTACCAACTTTCATTTTAGGATTTAATCTGAACTCTTTACTGTATCTAGCAGCTAGTCAAGTACTAGCTACATGTTTATTCTTGTGAACCCTGGTACAGGTGTGCTAGGTGACACAAGTCTTCAAAACCAAATCAATCTCATTGTCTCCTTCCATATTAGATAGATACACCTGTTATTGACATCCTTCTAAAGCACACTTAGCCCTAACCCTTCCTGGTTCATTTTGGGGAATACCACTAGTTTTCCAAAATAAAAAGTTGCCTAACAGCCTCTTTGAATGCTTTGTTGTCTTTAAACACCGTACCAATCCTGAACCCAGGCTGTGTCATGTTTGATTTAGGGTTAAATTCCCTGGTTAGTTTCTTCTTCTTTTTTTTTGGCATTCTCAATTTCACCCTCAGAATCTGATGGTGGATGTTCCTGTCACTCATCGGAGTCATCTCTTTCCTCTTCAAAATTTGCCACTAAGGGTTCCTTACATTTGCTGCTACTACCCACTCCATGTTCTACTACATTCATGTCAACATTCTTCCTATACAGTCTCTTATCCTCATTAGCATCATAGTCACTGTTAAACAAAGATGGGCAATATGATTCATCATCAGAATCAGTTTGTTGTAGCTAGGAAGGCTATTTATGGGCTTAATAACTATATGAGATACATTGATATATCCTATCTAGACATAACTTGTTTTAGCTAGGGAGAAAAAGCATAACTTGAGCATAACATAGATGATTTGCATGATCTAAAGGAGATTGTTATGCTTAACTAACTATCTTTGTTATATCTTATCTTATATACATTTTTCATCAATAAAAGGGGATATTGTTAGCCCTATGGTTGGATAAGCTAAACTTAGATCTAGTTTTAATGATAACAACATATTGATTATGTTCAAATGTGTGCTTTGAGTGAATCCTTATTATGTGTTTGCAAACTCGCTCATGAAGAAACATTTGGGAAATTGACTACGTGGATTGGAATCAAAGAAGTTTAAAGCTATAGTGGAGATACTAAGAAAGCTTCATAAAATCCAATATCGTAGAGAAACAAAGAATGCATAAGCTTAGTTAATTTTGTTTTTATGTAACTAATTTGTTTTTTATGGTTGCTTTGATGACTATGGCCTAGAATGACCTTTGAACATCTTATGCATTGCATATAAATTTATAATCTTACAAACAAATGTTTTTCTTAAATATGGGTGAACTTTGGAGCTAACTCATGTTTTCCAAAAAATTTATTTGGAGATACTACACCTTGATAAACATTTTCATTAGCTTTCTAACAGGAAAAACGGCACCTCAATCCAACTTTTCTGGAGAAAGTTATGCACAAAACAAGATATGTGATTTTTTTTAGAATATTAATGCAGTCAACTGCATTGAACATATGCACCCCCAAAATTGTAATTTAGTTGATTGCATTTTACTACTAGAGTATTGTAAGCTCAAGATTCAGAAATAACGGATTGTAGCTATATTTTATGTCCAACCTATAACAATGATTTGGGGCTTCATCATGAACCTTGAAAAACTATTTTCTAAGCCTCTACACATTTAAAAAAAACATCAAAGCTCAAGTTGAGTGATCAAGAAGGATTCTTTCTACACAATTGGTCTTTGTAAGACGATAGTCATCAAGGCTTCGGATTGAGTGATCAAAGTCCTTAGATGAGAAACTCAAGTCATCAAAGTCCTTAGATAAGAAACTCATCTCCAGGTGCCTTAGCCTTACCGTAATAGCAATTAGTTCATGGATTGAGTTGAATGCGAGCGAGAAGCGAAATCAAAGTAAGTAGGAGCAGAACCCGATTGGTGAGCTTTGTGGATTCAAGGCTTGTGCTGGGTCTGAGGGTATCACCGAGTGTTCATAAGGGTTTTGATATTGACCTAAAAGAAGATTGTTGCTAGTGTAGTCTAATGCTCTTGCATGGACTTCCTTATAGAGGTGGATGTAGGTTTTAGAATAATTCAAGTCGGACCATTTAAATCTTTTTGTTAAGTATCTTTAACTCTATATCTTTATTGTACATAGTTGGCATATTGATTGAGATTGTTCATTGGTATATGATTGAGATGTAAGCTAGTGAATAGTTTACATTCCCCTCTAGGGTTTTTTTTTTTATTTTTATGTGCTTTGGTCCCCTTATGCCATTGGATTGAAAGTCTATTACCAAACAAAACAACAATTATCAAAACTGACCAAGAGTTGTCAATTCGATGGTACAAACTCAATTAACGATCAACTTAGCCATCGTATCGGACTTGCATGGGAACCGTACCAAACTGGTGCAATCTGCTCAAAAGGGGGCCTATATTAGTAGCAAATCGGTTGGCTAAGTTAGAATCTAAACATGGGTAACGTGTTGTTTTATATCAAAAAAAAAGTAAACGTAAACTGCGGGACTCATTCCTTCATAATTCATGTGCAATTGAACCACTGAAGCTACTACATCAAGAATCTATATAATATAGAATAAGAAAAGCAAAAAATGCAATGAAACTCAAGAATAGCTTCTTTTTACTATACATCATCATTTCTTTGCACAACAGACCACGTTATTGTGTTTCCAATGTGAAGTAGAATTTATAAACACTATATACTAAATATTACAGTGTTGCTAAAGGTCTCAATATTATCTTAGATGAGATCCTTAGTTCTTAATTAGTTGATAACGCATTAGTAAGCATTATATAACTCAAAAACTAATTTTAAATATTCTAAAGCTCTACCTAATCAATGTGATAATTAATTAGAACTTGATATTGACTATTATATTCTTACAATGACTCTCTAATATAAATACTAAAGTTCATATAACTAAAAACAAAAATAACATATTAACCTCAAAGAAAAAATATTATGTTACAATTGCAATATGAATAACTTATCACATTTAGACCAAAAAGATGATTAAATTTATATAGGGTCCTTATTTATTGATGAAATAACAAATTAGCTTTAGAAGAAAACAAACGATGTTGCAATTGCAATATACTCCCTCCGTTCCACATAAATTGATCATTTTTTTTTTGCTGTCCCACAAAAATTGCTCACTTTACAAAACAAGAAAGATTATGTACGTATTTTTACATATTTACCCTTTTATATTTTTTTTATTCTATTTCTCCCTCCACATTTCACTCTCCACCAATTCATTTTTCTCTCTCTCGGCCCACCTTTTTATAGTTTTTTACTCTATTTTTCTCTCCACATCTAACACTCCACTAATTTATTTTCTCTCTCTTGCCCCATTTTCTTCCCTTCCTCTTTACTCTAAAGAGTAGAATTGGAAACATACAATATATGACCAATATCCTTAGTGTATGTGAAAAATAAATTAATCAAATTATGTAAGACGGATGGAGTAAATAACTTATTAGATTTATACTGAAAAGATGATCAAAATAATATAGGGTCCTTGTTTATTGAATTTACAGATTTTGTAGGAATGATGAGGGTTATCTTTGTAAGCCTTATACAATTAAAAAACTAATTCAAATCATACTAAAACTCTAACTAATCAATGTACTAACTTTTGATGACCTAATTTTGGCTATTGTATAATCACTTTGTAATATGGATATAGAAATTCATATGTTTAAATAATGTAAATAATAGACTTAGAAAAAAATTGTTACAATTGAGATAAACGTATCATGTTTACTCACATGTATAAAATTACAAGCATATATGTAAGGTAGCATAGTATACAAAATGCTACATAGATTCAATAAACGAATTATAGATCAACAAAGTGACTATATCTCATATATACGGATTAGAAAAAAAAATCAAATAAGAGATTTTAAAAAAATAATGTTACCATTTATGCAAATTGTTCTTAACGTATACATTTGAGAAAATCTACAATCTTTACGACGAATTTTTGTATGTAATCTTATAAAACTTATTGTAATTGAATAAGGACCATCAATTTATGTTTGGTAGGATCCTAACAACCACAAAAATAGTACTCTTTTGCAATTAATTAAAGTCTTAAGATCAGTAAGAATTAGTAAGGGTGTTTGATGACCCAATTAAGCACTTAAACTTGAAAAACAAAATTGATTTTCAGTTAAGTACGCTTGATAATGCTGAACGTTGTATCAGTTAAAAAATTACTTCCTACCAAAAATAAACTAAAATTTTAAGTCGGGGTGAATTTATTTAATGCTTATCACTTAATTCTAAGTGACGTAGTTAAAAGTTATTGTATATAATTTTACATAAAAATAATATTTCGCACCACGACGTCGCCTCAGTTTATTTGCTAGCAACATCGTCTCTACCACACTACAACCACCACCACCACCATTATTCCTTTTTGCTACCACCACCACAATTCCCACGACCTAGCCACCCCCACCCCCACCAAAGGGACACCACCAGCTCCACCACATGCACCATCGGCCATCACCACGTCCATGTCCGCCAAAATCATCTAAATATCCACTACACTACAACGATTATCATGACCGCCATGTCCATCCACCTATTGCCACCACCACAATTACTAATACTACGTCTTCATGTACCACTACCGCCATTGATACCTTTTGGCCGCCGCCGCCACTACCATTATCACTCCATCCCCACTGCAACCACTGCCATCACTACCACCAAACACGATTTTGGCAAAAAAAGAATATTATAAAACACATAAATAAATGCATAATTTATGTAAAATAGATAAATTTGTAATCAAAACAATTTTTAGACTTTTGTTTTTGGCTTACCAAACAGGTTAATTTTTTTCAGTGGTAAAGATGCAGTCACTTATAATTTCAGTTTTACGAATTCAGGGTTAAACTTTTTAGCACTTAAGTTTCAGTTTTATCAAACAGCCCCTAATTGCTGAAAACTTAAGCGTAAGCTTTAGAACTCAATTTTGACTATAATCAAGTCAATTACAAAAACAAAGTGATGATTAATGTGTGCATTCAATAACATTTAAATGGACTAACCTCCATCCAATAATTATTAGCTTAATGTAAATGTATTTGCTAAACTTTACAAGCTCTTTATAGTGGTTCCCAACCTATCTTGGCCGCATCCATGGGCCCACTGTGGCTTCCATTTTACATGTCATGTTGATACTGTCAACAGTCACATCCTATGATCGCTATGTGATGACGTCAGTGTGTCTCATGGTCGCTACTGTGACAAGTCCATGTGTCTCAATTTACATGAACCCGTTTGGCATCGATAGCTCACATGCCTTCCCTCTTAGGGGTCGCTGCGTCTCTCCCTCGGGGGGTGGGGGAAAGGGAGGAAAGGTTGGCCGAGGCCTTCCCTTCGAAGGGTTGGTGCCATTCTTTTTCTTTAAGGGTCAGCCGGCCTTCCCCTTTGAGGGTCCACAGCCTTCCCTTTTAAGAGGTCGGCGGCCTCTCCTTTGGGGATTCGGCCTACCTCCACCACCACCAATGCACACTCTTTTACGTCACTCGCGGCTGCGAGCCCGTGTCTCGGGACACTGACCGTCACCCACGCATCGACTCCCTAACAACCATCGCCCGTGCCCACGCACCAGCTCCACAACGCCCATCGTCACCTACGCCCGTGCACTAACTC
Source organism: Escallonia herrerae (assembly GCA_033070095.1). Lineage (NCBI taxonomy): Eukaryota > Viridiplantae > Streptophyta > Magnoliopsida > Escalloniales > Escalloniaceae > Escallonia > Escallonia herrerae. The sequence continues at coordinate 72,719 of JAVXUP010000855.1, forward strand.
TGCGACACCCTCGTGCTCCATTCATGCATTATGTGCCTGCGGCTCAACGCCCAATTCCGCAACAGACTTCGTCGCGTCCGTGCCCTACTTTCATGTCATGTGCCTCTGGCACCATGCTCTATTACGCAGCACCCATAGCTGTGCCCATGTGCCACTCCCATGTTATAGGTCCCCGGGCACCACATGCTCAGGCACTGCACCATTAACACAGTCGTGCCCGTTGGCTCTCTGTCACACTACCATGCTCTTTGCATCGATCCATCCTTTCACCACACCATGTGTACCTTGCCTTGGTCGTGGAACATGCTTCGACCCATTCTCCGAAGTGTGCAACATCCTGCGGGATAGGCGACTCCTCCGAGACACTATCTCTGCCAGGGAGCTCTTCAACTCCCCTTCCTCTATGTAGACGGCTCCTCCAGGATGCTACCTCGGCCAGTTGGGTAGACGGCTCCTCCGGGATGCTACCTTGACACGCTCCGAGTGCTCCGGCACAAGGACTCACCACAGGGATAGGCGACTCCTCCGGGACACTATCTTGGCCAGGGAGCTCTTCAACTCCCCTTTCGCCAGGTAAACGGCTCCTCCGGGATGCTACCTCGGCCAATCGGGTAGACGACTCCTCTGGGATGCTACCTTGACGCACTCTGAGTGCTCCGGCACAAGGACTCACCGCGGGGATAGGCGACTCTTCCACGCCTCCTTCGGGATGCTACCTCGGCCTATGGAATAGGCGACTCCTCCAGGACACTATCTCCGTCAGGGAGCTCTTCAACTCCGCTTCTGCCAGGTAGACGGCTCCCCCGAGATGCTACCTGGCCCGTCGGGTAGACGGCTCCTCCGGGATGCTACCTTGACGCGCTCTGAGTGCTTCGACACAAGGACTCACCTGCGGGATAGGCGACTCCTCCGGGACACTATCTTCGCCAGGGTGTCTTCGTGACTGGCCTACGTGCTCCGGCACTGGGGGCTTGCGTCGGCACCCTTATGGACTATGACCCCCAGGTCACTTCGAGACGGGAGCAGGTCTTTGGAGGGCATCGCGCCTAGTCTACCTAGCAGTTGGGCGTCGGGTCCTCCCCACCACTGCCAGGCCTGTGGGACTCTACAAGGGCTTGGATTAAAGGCTAGATCAAGGGGGTTCTCTGGCCACACCGACGCTGTGGGAGCCAGTCTTTCCAGATAGACAGAGCGACGCTGTGTGGGGCAGGCTCTATAAATATGCGATTCGACAGTCCGTGGAGCACCGGAAGCTGTGGAACCCTTGGTGACATGTCACTCCAGGGAGTGCCACGTGTCGCGTGATGACATCATCATCTCAACCTCTATAAATAGAGGTCTTGAGAATTCATTTGGGAGGTTGGACATTTCCTGAACACTTTTACTTTTTCACTCTGGAATCCTAGAGAGAAACATACAGGACCCTGACTCGGACATAAGCATCGGACTGTGACTGTCATCGTGTATTCACCCTGCGTCATCGCCCTCGCAGCACTGCCACCCTCAGCCTCTGTCTGGGAAGCCCTTGGTCTTTGCCCTTGCTCTGCCCTTGCTGTGTCTCACATCAACATACTAGGCATCTGACCCGGACTGCATTCCTTGTGGCACCTCCACGTTGACTGCGAACCCACATTCCTTGGCATCATTTTAGCGACTCCGCTGGGGAGGTGAGCATCGCAGTGCAGTTCGTCCCGTGCCCGACACACCCAAGCAACCATGCGTCAGCAACGCAGGACTATCAGCCAAAGCCTCAACCCAGCCGTCCAAGAGGAGCATCACCTCAAAGACCAAGAGGAGACCAGTCATAACCAACTCCAGGCTCCCCCTACGATGAAGGCACCTGATGTGGCCGCGATCGTCGACGCCACAATCCAACACCTTACTCCTACCATCACCAACCTCCAAGACTCTCAATCTGCTCTCATGGTTGTCATCTTAGAAATGCAAAAATCCATCCAAGTCTTGACTTCACAAATGCTGACTTCTCAAGGCCTTAGAGCTCCCCACCCTGTGTCCGCTGCTCACCCCTACCATCCCAAGCTCTAGGGTTGGCCCCTCCCCCTCAGATTCAACCTTCAAGGCCTGGGCTAGTTTTGGACACTGCTCAGGTCCAAGTGTCTTGACCACCGCTGCCTTGGTCCTCCGGGCCCTCGACAATAGGACTCGCAGAACCTCAGCCTGCGGTGACACGCCTTACCCTTGCTCAAAGTCATTCCCCCTACTTACTCCAGTCAACCCTTCTTAACGACCGGCCTCCAGCCGCTGACACTACCCATATGCAAACCATACACCAACAAGTTGCTCCCCACCACCAACACCTCTCGACCATCGTCATCCCCTCGATGCCTCAGGTTGCACCGTCTGGGGGCTCGGGTGCCCGAATCATCCCGACAGGGCACAAACCCTCACATGCGTCGTACGTCACCAAGCATGACTTTGATGCCCTCCTTCACCGTCTCAAGCAGTCATCCTTACCCCACTCCCCCTCTAAGCTGTCAGGCCATGCTCCCTACTCTGGCAGCCTCGCTACTAAGCCCTACCCTGTCAAGTACAAGCAACCATCATTCACCCTGTTCAATGGCAAAGAGGGCAATGCCAGCGAGCACATCACCCGTTTTGCTGGCTCCCTAGAGCACTACGTGGAGGATGACACTTTGAAGCTTCGAGAATTTCACAATTCCCTAATTGGCCTCGCCTACTCTTGGTATCATCAGATTCCTGACGGTACTATCCACTCATGGCCTGACATGGTCCAGCTCTTCCTTGACAAATTTGACTATGAGACGGAACGTGTGACCATCGTTGACATCGCCAAAATCCGTCAGAACCCCAGGGAAGACCTCAACACCTATGTTATGCAATTTCATCACAAGTGCTTGGAATGCACTGACTTCAGCAAAGATGAAACCCTTGTACCCATTTGCATCAAGAACATGAAAGACACCTATAAGGTCTACCTTGAAAACCTCCAGCTTCGGTCTTGGGGACATCTCAAAGAAGCTGAGGGACGCACCTATGACTCGGTCGGTCCGTCAAAGACCCCAAAGCCCCAACCTCATATTGCCTTGCCTGCGACGACGGAAGCCAGTAACGACAACAATAACTACAAGCGTCAGTTCTAAGGAAGGGATGGACGCCCTGACAAGAAAAGGCAGTCGATGCCTGCCCCAGAATACCCGTGTGACTTGAAGACTGTCAGAGCTCTCCTCGAGACGTGGATCAACAACAATGCCATAACCATGCCCAATGCTAACACTGAACCTACCCCAGAAGACTTAGCCCATCCCAACTACTTCCCCTATCATCGAAAGGTTGGTCACGGTCTGAAGTGGTGCAGGGGCCTCAAGTTCGTCTTCGCCAACAAAATTGCATCTGGCGAGCTCAAACTCTAAGCCCGGGACATTTGAACCAACCGCCCAAGCCCTAGCCTGCCTAGTGCATTTTCCACACTTGTAATTTTTTCCTTCATGTTGCAAGATTTTATGTACTCAACTCCCATGTACCAAGGCATGTTGCCTATCTTTTGTTATCAATGAAGTTGCATTTTTTAGACTTAGAAAATTTTCAAGCCACAGGGCTCTTGCACAGGCCTACTGACACCACTCTTGATACCATCACCCACTCCCTTGGGGGCTTCACCCCTTCCCAATCCCCATCCGCCTCACATTGCAGCGACTTGGTACGTGGTGCGCGAGGTGGCTCGAGCCGCGCTACTACGGTCGCATCATCACCCCTTGTCCATTTTTTGACACTTAGAAAAAAAATTGGTCATCGATTACCACCCTCAGTGGCCTCCCTCACCACCCTTGCCCGAGCTCAAATTTCCTTTTCAACACTTAGAAAAAAATTTCATCAAAGTTTTCATCTTCCCCACCTACTCCCAACATTCATGCTCTCATCACTCTCCCTCTCACATTTTCCTCTCCTCACTCCCACCATCCTACTTCTCTCCTTCTCTTCTTGAACATCATGAAATTTTTCTTGGGGGCTCCCTCTTTAGGGTTGCCAAAAAAATTTTAATTAATTAATTAATTTTGAAATTCAAAAGAAAATCAAGTTGGGCAGAACCCACCCGCGAGACCCGCCCCGACCCACGCCTCATTTTCTCTCTCAGCCTCGCGCCCAGACCCGCGGACCAAACCCGACCCACCCGAACCTGACCCACGTCCCTCCCCTACCCCTAACCCTAATTTCCATCTCTTTCTCCTTCTCCCTCATGCGCCAGCCCAGCCTTGGCACCACCGCCCCTGCGGCCTCGGCCTTCTGCCACACCACTCCCCGGTCGGCAGCCTTCCCCTCTCACCAGCGACGATCCCTCTCCCTCGACCACTTTCCCCCGCCCACCCTTCCCCCTCGGCCTCGCACCGCCACCCGTCACCCCCTTCCTTTTTCTCCCCCTTCCTTCCCCACCCACGCCTCGGCCTCGGCCCACCCCTCATTCCCCTTTCCCCTTCCCTCTCTTCCCTTCCCCCACACCGTAACCCATCGCCCACACCTCGGCCTCGGCCGGCCGCAGCAACCTCATTACCACCGCACCTTCTTCTTCTCCCTTCTCTTTTCTTCTTCCTCCATCTCCTCTTCGGCCAACTTCACCCATGCCAAGGCCAACCCTCACGCCACACCCAAGGCCGAGGCCGATCCCTCCCCCTCTTCAACCTTCGGCCTTCATCCTCCTCCCTCTCCCTTCACCTTTGGCCACCATCAAGGCCACCCATTTTGGCCTTCCCAAAGCCATGGCCATCACCTTCAAGAACTTCTCCATCTCTTCTTTCCCTTCACCACCTTCAGCCCGTACACATTCACCCAACAGCCGATAACCATCACTAACCACATCACCCTCACAACCATGCACAAAAAAAACTCATCACGACGACCAACGCGTGCCTCGCGTCCAACCTTTCACTTCAGTCACCACACCCAAGTCCACCCCGTCACCTTCAACCTTCCCACCTTCACATCATGGCCGACATTCATGGCCGACATTCAAGGCCGGCACTTCAAAAAAAAATGGCAACATTGACCGACGTGCATTGCCCGCACTCCTACGCCCGTCGTGGACTACCCCCGCATCGCGATGCCTGACTGCTCCTTTGTCGAGCCCCTCATCACGACGTCCCTGACATCAATGTCCTTGGTAGGTGGTGCGCGAGGCAGCTCAAACCACTTACTCTTACTCATTGTTCACATGCCCGTCGCCATACCCAGGCATCGCATCACCTGGACATCATTCGGCAACCCCGTCACCCGAAGTCACTCCGTGATCCCTGCCGCCCAGAAGTCACTCCGCGACCCCCGTCTCCTGGACATCACTCCGCAGCGCCCGTGCGCCACGCCACTGATACAGTCGTGCCCCCGGGCTCACTGTCACTTTACAGTGCCCTTGGCACCTTACTCACTCTGTCATGCTCGTCATGCCCGTTTACGTTTTCATACTTAGAATTCTTTTACAACATTGATAACCTTGTATTGCCCGCGATCCCTGTCGCCCTCGTTCGGACGGCACTCCGTGACCCCGTCGTTCGGACGTCATCTCCGCGACCCCCGTCGCCCGAACGTCATTCTGCGACCCCCATCGTTCGGACGTCATCTCCTCGACCCCGTAGTTCGTCATCTCCGCGACCCCATCGCCCGGACGTCATCTCCGCGACCCCCGTCACCAGGACGTCATCTCCGCGACCCCCGTCACCAGGACGTCATCTCCGCGACCCCCGTCATCTGAACGTCATCTCCGCGTCGACTCGATGACCACGCTCATGTGCCCCATCATCGTGCCCTTATGTCCACGTCCCAAGCATTCCAAGGCCTCAATAGGTGGTGCATGAGGTGGCTCGAGCTACCTACTCTTCACCTTCGTCATTTAGAGATGACGTCACCTAGTCTCCAGCCAAAGAACATCAAAACTTCTTCCAAGTGTTTATGCATGCAGCGCCCACTCAGGTTGCCCCTCCGCGCACACCACACACAGGGGCTTATGTTCCCAACCTATTCTGGTCATACCCAAGGGACCACTAGGGGTCCCATTTCACGCGAACACGTCAAGATTGTCAACAGTCATTTTTCTAACACCTCGAACCGGTCAAAGTGCGTGCGCCCAAGTCACATGTGTTTCTCTCTTCGCATGCTTCGTGCGCGACTTAGTCACAAATTATTTCACGTTGACGTCACTCACGGTAGCACGATCGTCGCATAGCAACCACCTAAGTACCTTTTCATCAAAAACATCGATCGACGGTGCAACTGGAGCAACCCCCTCAAGGGGCAAAGGCCTTGGCCAAACCTATTAGGTTGGCCTCGGCCTCCCCCAAGGCCATGGGGTCAGCCTCGGCCTCCCATGGGGGGTTGGCTTTGGGCTTCCCCCCGGTTCTTCACTCTTCGCGCAAAGTCCTTTCACACTTTTTTACTTTGCATGCTTTGTATGTGACTTTGGCACCATGTTCGTCACATAGGTACGATTCACGTCGATGCGCTCGTCGTAACACAACTTCTAGATTTGTCATTGCCCATAGAAACACCTACCGTCGGTGCACCCAAAGTTCACCAAGAAGGAGGAGTGGCCTTGGCCTCCCTTCTTGGGAGTTGGCCATTAGCCTTGGCCACCCCCTAGGGTCAACCTCGGCCTCCCCAAGGGGGTTGGCCTTGGCCTTCCCCCAATTGTTGGCTTATGGCACGCATCATGAGAATGGCACGTCTCATGATACGTGCCCCCGGCACCAAGTATTGCTTCGCGACATTCGTCGCCGCGCCCATGTGCCACTTCCATGACATGTGCCCCAGCACCAAGTATTGTCTCCGCGACATTCGTCGCCGCGCCCATGCACCATTCTCATGACATGTGCCCCGGCACCAAGTATTGTTCTGCGAGGTTCGTCGCTACGCCCGTGCGCCATTCTCATGATATGTGCCCCGGCACCAAGTGTTGTCTGCGCGACCCTCGTCGCCGTGCCCATGTGCCATTCTCATGATACGTACCCCGGCACCAAGTATTGCTCCGCGACATTCATCGACGCGCCCATGCGCCACTTCCATGACATGTGCCCCGGCACCAAGTATTGTTCCGCGACGTTGGTCGCCGCGCCCATGCACCTTTCTCATAATACGTGCCCCCGACACCAAGTGTTGTCTCTGCGACACTCGTCTCCGTGCCCGTGTGCCTTTCTCATGATACGTGCCCCCGGAACCAAGTGTTGTCTCTACGACGCTCGTCACCGCACCCGTGCGCCATCTCCATGACATGTGCCTCTGGCACCATACGCACTCTGTCGCGCCCATGCGCTGCGCCATCTCCATGACATGTGCCCCGGGGCTCCTTGTCACACTACAGTGCCCTCGGCACCATACGCACTCTGTCGCGCCCATGTGCCGCGCCACTAACACAGACGTGCCCCAGGCACCTTACTCCGCCACACCCATGCGTCGCGCCGCTGATACAGCCCTGCCCTGAGGCTCTCTATCACAATGTCGTGCCCCCGGGCACCATACACACTTCACCGCGCCTGTGTGCCATCTCCATGACACGTGCCCCCGGCACATTACTCACTCCGTCGCGCCCATGCGCCGCGTCACTAACATAGTCGTGCCCCTTGGCTCTCTGTCACACTACCATGCTCCTTGCATCAGTCCATCCTTTCACCACACCATGTGTACCATGCCTTAGTCGTGGAACATGCTTCGACCCACTCTCCAGAGTGTGCAACATCCTGCTAGGATAGGCGACTCCTGCGGGACACTATCTCTGCCAAGGAGCTTTTCAACTCCCCTTCCGCCAGGTAGACGGCTCCTCCGGGATGCTACCTTGACGCGCTCCGAGTGCTCCGGCACAAGGACTTACCGCGGGGATAAGCGACTCCTTCGGGACACTATCTTCGCCAGGGAGCTCTTCAACTCCCCTTCTGCCTAGTAAACGGCTCCTCCGGGATGCTACCTCGGCCAGTCGGGTAGACGGCTCCTCTGGGATGCTACCTTGACACGCTCTGAGTGCTCCGGCACAAGGACTCACCGCGGGGATAGGCGACTCCTCTGGGACACTATCTCGGCCAGGGAGCTCTTCAACTCCCCTTCTGCCAGGTAGACGGCTCCTCCGGGATGTTACCTCGGCCTACGGAATAGGCGACTCCTTCGGGACACTATCTCCGTCAGGGAGCTCTTCAACTCCCCTTCCGCCAGGTAGACGGCTCCTCCGGGATGCTACCTGGCCCGTCGAGTAGACGGCTCCTCTGGGATGCTACCTTGACGAGCTCCGAGTGCTCCGGCACAAGGACTCACCCGCGGGATAGGCGACTCCTCCGAGACACTATCTTTGTCAGGGTGTCTTGGTGACTGGCCTACGTGCTCCGGCACTGGGGGCTTGCGTCGGCACCCCTATGGACTATGACCCCCGGGTCACTTCGAGACGGGAGCAGATCTTTGGAGGGCATCGCGCCTAGTCCACCTGACAGTTGGGCATCGGGTCCTCCCCACCACTGCCAGGCCTGTAGGACTCTGCAAGGGCTTGGATTGAAGGCTAGATTAAGGGGGTTCTCTGGCCACACCGACGCTGTGGGAGCCAGTCTTTCCAGACAGACAGAGCGACGCTGTGCGGGGCAGGCCGGGTGAATATGCGATTCGACAGTCCGTGGAACACCTACAGTTGTGGACCCCTCGGTGACGTGTCACTCCCGAGGAGCGCCTTGTGTCGTGTGATGACATCATCATTTCAACCTCTATAAATAGAGGTCTTGAGAATTCATTTGGGAGGTTGGACATTTCCTGAACACTTTCACTTTCTCACTCTAGAATCCTAGAGAGTGAAACATATAGGACCCTGACTCTGGACATAAGCATGGGACTGTGACTGTCGTCGTGTATTCACCCTGGGCCATCGCCCTCGCAGCACTGCCACCCTCAGGCTCTGTCTGGGAAGCCCTTGGTCTCTGCCCTTGCTCCGCCCTTGCCCTTGCTGTGTCTCACATCAACATACTAGGCATCTGACTCGGACTGCATTCCTAGTGGTACCTCCACGTTGACTGCGAACCCACATTCCTTGGCATCAACAAGTATAAACTAACAAAACATGGTATAAAAAAGATACATTATGTTGTGATAAAAGAAGTATCAATGAAAAAATACCAATTGAAGGCATTTATCGTGTGTAAGAACTATGACTTTGTGACAAATGGTAGACCTTGATGCGGAAAGCAAATTCAAACCTTCAAAAATCTGGTTAGAAATGTACTTCCATATTAGGACTTAATTTTGATTATTAGCACCTCAAAAATATTCCAAAATAAGGGCACATATCTTTATCCATTGAAGGTCCTCACAACATGCATTTTACATGAATAAAAAGACCTATATAAAAAATAATTCGATATTCTTTGGTCATCCTATTAAAAAAAATTTGCAAAGTCAATAACTTATTTGTATGTGATAAGATATTTATAAGTCCTATTAAACGTGAAATACAACTCAAATTCCTCTAAATTTTTACGTCATCTTTATAATAAATTATGAAGAATTATATCTGTTATTTCAATTAAAACCCTCACAACCTAAATGATAAAAATTTTACATAAGAATCTAGAATTCAAAATGATATAAGAATAACACCTCCCTGTTTTAACTTTTAATCACAACTACAGTGTTTTTTAGTTTTTATTTTTATTCTTTTGCTATTTAGTGTTACATCTGTGTGGGACTATTCAATTACTTAAATGCTAAGAAAATATTCATTTCAATACTTCTTGACACTGTAAAACAAAAGTTTAAGGAATACAAATATCAGGGACGACACTGTAACGCAATTTACTCAATGTATTTTCAAGCTCAAAGGAATCAAGCAAACATACGTATGCAAATATTACTTAAGAATTGCATGACAATTTTTAACAGTGAATGAGATGATAAGATTTCGTGCAGTATATCCTATTTCTATGTTGATAAGTTACTAATTTTCTAAAACAATGATCCGTAACGTCAATAAAAAGGGACCTTGATATTTCCGAACCTAAATAACTCTTGACCTAGCTTTTGAAGTTAAGAGACTTAGCTTTGGAATGCTACTACAGCCTTGGCAAGTTACTTGAAATTGTTACAAAGGAATTATCATAATAAAAAAATTTTGACATTTTATTTGAGTTGATCTTGATTAATTTTGACGCTCATCTTAATTATAGCTCCAAACAAACTTATATAGGCAAAATCTCTCTTACCAACAATTATTGTTCTAGCAAAAGTACGTATTTCTTCGTAAGATGTTAATCTCATTATCGTTTCACGTTATGTGATATGCATTAATAAATTTGTTAGAGTTCAACAATATAATTTATTAACTGATCTGATATTGGCTCGTTGCCTGGGCTATCTACATCTACATAATATAGTAAGCGAAACGAGAAACGCAATGATAATTTCTTTGTGTGACATATTATAACGTTATGTTTCTAATAAAATACAGTATTTGGTAAACTTATATATATACTCCCTTCGTCTCACATAATTTGATCAATTTTTATTTTTGGTCCATCCCACAAAAATTGCTTATCTACAAATTAGAGCGAACTATTTTTATTTTTTTTATAGAGTCCTTAATTTTACTATTTGTTAACGTTTTAAAATAGAGCTAATCAATAAACATAACCACATATGGGATTTTAATATGAAAACACTAAATACTACATGTAAAAATTAAGAAAATAACCACAAATGGAATTTTTAATAGTAGAATGTATTCTGTAGATTCTTTTAAAATATCATAGAATTAAACTTTATCACATTTGAAAAGAAATTTAGCAAAGTTCATTTTATACATCGTGCTTTGTTCATTAAATAGTTCAATAGCGGAGATTTGTTATCTTTTAGTCAAGAAATAAGGTTTGAAGTTGACTAGCTAACGTCAGCTTTGAGATCCATAGACACTTCCATAAATCTAACAACACTATTAATCCACAAAGGCTCTACAAATTATAGATGATAAAGCATGAGCTAAATTAGATAAACTTTATATAGTGAAGAAAATATGAACCAATCTTTTGTTTCTAGCGGTGTCTTATTTTGCTACTAATTCAACTTTTAAGCATTTTTAAGTTCTATGTTAGCAATATACAAACATAGGACTTTATTTTGATTATTAGTTTTGTAAAAAAAATATAACATGAAAGAAAAACATATATATGAATATACATGTAATATAGAATTATGTAAAAAATAAAAGTGAGTTATATTATGGTTAATCCAAATTTCCAACTCGACTGGTAACCTTGGTACATTTAAATAGCAATCTATTTCGATAAACATGTTGGTTAAATTTTTGTCAATTATTTGCTTATTCTAAAGTTTCATGTTGTCTTATTCACTTGCCTTGATTAAATGTGAAAACATAATAGTATGCAAATTTCATATGAAATGTATTAGGAAAAAATGAATTAACACCATAAGATATTTGAAAACAAGTGTAGAGCAAGTCTATTTGTACACCATACTGTCACTTTACCTTTAGCTACAAAATAAAGTACGGACAAGCATGCAAAGTGCAAAATATGCGCTCTCACAAATCAACATAAGTAAAGATATTAATAATATGGTGGATAAAGCATGAATTAAATTCAACTAATTTTGAGAAAATTGTTTGAAACAAATTCTTTTCTATGGTGTTCTTGTATTATGAGTATTTAAACTTTCAAGCATTCTAAATTCTATATTAACAATATACCAACATATCATGATTTTAATTTAACTATTATATACCTAAAAATGCTCTCTTATATAAAAAGAAAAAATAGATACCTAAAATATAGAATTACATATAAAATCTAAAAAGATACTAGTTATGTTGAAATTGAGTTAGGGGCTGTTTGATAAAACTGAAATTTAAGTGCTAAAAAAGTTAAGTACTGAATTCGTAAAACTAAAAATTTTAAGCGACTGAAGTTTTACTGAAAAATAAGTTAATCTGTCTGGTAAACCAAAAGCAAATGTCTGAAAATTTTTTATTTTCAAATTTATCCATTTTACCAAAATTATGCATTTGTTACTTCATAAATTTTTTTTGGGTGGGGGGGGGGGGGGGGGGTTGGAGTAGTAGTGGTGGTAGCGGTGACAGTGGCTGCAAAAGGTGTTAATGGTGGGTGAAGACGTGACGTTGATAATTGTGATGATAGCGATAGGCGACGACATGGCGGTCAAGGCAGTGGTTGTAGTGTGATGGATCGTTAAATAATTTTGGCATAAATGGACATAGTGACAACATCGACGGTAGGTGTCGGTGGCGGTGGTAATAGTGGTTAGGTCGTGATAACTGTGGCAGTGGAAACAAAAGGATAAAATGGTTGTGGTAGTTGTTGTATTTTGGTGCATGCGGTGTTGCCAACAAATTTATTGAAACGGCATCGTGGTGATAATTATTTTTTATGTAAAAATATTTTAAATAACTTTTAATCATCTCACTTAGAATTAAGTGATCAGCATTAAATAAGTTCACCCTGACTTAAAATTTTAGTCTATTTTTTTGTAAGAATTAATTTTTTTAAGTGATACAAGGTTTAGTATTATCAAACGAACTCTATTGAAAATCATTAAAAATTTTAAGTTTTAAGTGTTTAATTGCGTTATCAAACACCCTTAGTCTTCAACATATCCTTACTAAATTCGGCAAAAAGTATCCAAATATAGCAAGTATGTTTATCAACTAATATTTTTGTTTAAATTCGTTCAACAATTTGATTTATGGTTTTGAGCTATCCTATTTAGTCATGTTGATTAAACGTTATATAAATATCTCATGCAATAATGTAATACATATCCTTTTATCGGTGGATTACATATGCTTACAAAAGCACCACCACATTGTTATCTTGTTAGTTAGTCTTGTTGGTTAACTTTTATAAGTCATATGATATAAAAATATACATATTTATATATTGACCAAAAAAATTTCTATCAAAATTAAGCTAACATATACTTAACGTGATGGGCATGCCACTGAAATGCACAAACTATATTCAAAAGATAATTACACAAGTACAATGAAAATGTCTTATTAATTAACAAATTGATCTTAATGTGGTCTCCCCATATTTTTACCAGTAGAATCTATTTTTTTTTTCTCTTTTTGTGTACTACATAAACGTGTAATTTTTGTTCTTCTATATGGTCAACAAATCATAAGTGGTGGTATGCACAAGAACACTGCTTGCTTACTGATATTTCACCACAATTGGATAATCAACCAATGGATAGAAGTACATCTACAGCACCCCTTAAACGGAAACAAGATAACTTCTTTTCCATTATGCATACCAAGTTGAAACAAGACCTCTGCTGTAGTATTTACAGCATGAGACCACCTCCAGGTGTGAATTTGACGGCAACCTTCACGGTAACATTTACAGCGGGAGGCCACCTTGTTACGAACCAAAGTACTGTTCCTATTAGCGATATTTATCCCCACTTTGCCTCCGAATGGGGTGACATATTCTTGAAGTTAACAGTGGCTAGCTCACAATTTACCGCATCAACTGAAAATCAATTTTGTGAAGCATATATTGCTTATATCCTTACCCTTTCTTCTTTGTAAAGCCTAACGTATAGGATGTTTGCAGATTGTATTTTGTCCAAACATTTCAAGAGCTCACGAAATGTTACACTGCTGTTGGCAGGATATCTGCAGGGATGCTTTGTTTTTAGCTACCAAAAACTACAAACTTACTGAAAGATGATTCATTGTCTTTTCATCGTGCCAATTTTGAGTCTTTTCGTCCCCAAAGGAATACGGACTTCTACTCACATTACTACAACCATAAAAGTTAATTTAAAATGTACTAAATTGAGCCCTCGACTATCAACCGTGTCCTACCCCCCAGTGGTGCAGCAGTAAGCAATAATTAGCTTGTTAAGGCACTTTTCAACATGCATTAAACTCGCAAAAACTACCAAATTTGCACACTAAGAACAACCCATAAGCTCCCCTAATCCTCGTAGCTGCACCCTGTGACTGGCAGGGTAAGCCAAAGAAACCCATAGATCACATATTGTACCATTCCATCCAAAGTGCAAAGGTGGGGAGCTATATGTTGCACCTAGGTAACGGAACTAATTGCCAAAACAGCCTTGGACTACTGAAAAACTCTCTCCTCTGTTTTACTCAAAGATTTACGTGATGTCTCTAGCTCAACAAGTAGGATCTCCCCTTAGCAACCAGATCTTGAAACTAAGCACAGAGCATGAGATGCACCCACAGCTACAGAGAGCACATTATGGGTCCCAAGTCCATCATCCTCGGTAAGAAAGTTAACTTCAACCGGAGATGACTGCACCTCTGGCAGACCAGGAGCACCTAATTGACAATCTTTTGCATTTCCCCACATGTACAACTTCCCTTTATCTGCACATATTACCAAAAGTTTTTCTTCAGTCATTCGTGCACATGACACGAGGATCATTTAATTCACATCATTTATAAAATCATTGTGAGTGCAAGGACAAGAGTCATAACATAAGTTATTAATGGAAGGTATATAGTATATGGCAACTATATTATTCCACGCGGCCATATATCTTAATAAACTAGGGATTTTCCTTCGTCGGTTAACACTTGTAGCAAAAATAACATGGATGTGTAGCATTGACATAAATCAGGTCACATGCCGATCAATGGTAGACACAAACTTTCCTCAGGACAGAATACCAACTACCTTCAAAACTTATTTATCCACCACAACGCAAAAAGCATACTAGCTCAATTATAGAATTCATCACCTGAACGTATAAAAGATTCATGCAATAACTTGATCAGGAGGTCCTTGCACGATAATTCCAATTTATGACCTCTCCTAATTATATATGAAATAGTAGACAGGATCCATTACACTTTAAAACAAATATAGTACATACGCTTGCCTATTAATAAGTACCTTGCTGATTTATTTGGGTGTGGGGTGCTGCTTGCCTGTTACTTCTTTACGCCTCCATTAGGTGGTTCTTAAAAAAAGTGGCTTGTTGGAACCCAGTGGAGAACCATTTTAGAGACGGTTGGCAAGGTGGAAGAGACAGTACCTCTTGTAAAGGAGGTCAGCTCTCACAAAAAGTACTCAGTCCAGTTTGCCCATGTACTTCATGTCCCATATGGCCATTCCTATTTCTATTAGCACGGAGGCTGGAACAACAGAAGAGGGTTTTTTTACGGAAAAGTTCTGTGGAAGAAAGGAGGTATCATTTACTTAATGGAGTGCTGTCTGCTCTCAACTTTGTTTTTGCTTGGTCACTCTATAAGAGGAGGAAATAGAAGAAGTGGCATTTAATTCCCCATTGGTAATTTGGTGTTTATGGCTGGAACGCAACCGAAGGGTGTTTGAGAGAGTCGAATTACCAGATTTAAGAATTAAGGCCCTTTTTGGTCTATTATTTGTTGGGCAGGGAGGGAGGCTTCAGATACCATTAAGCTTATGCTTTATTCTTGTAAAGCTTCTTGCTGTATACAGATAGATGATTTGTACCAATTTTCCCCCGCCGTTTTGGCCCTTTTTTTTAATGTTACTTATCCCAAAAAAAAAAAGGAAGGTTACCTACATACGCTGCAATCGTAAGAAACACAAGTAAAATGGATGAGATGAGTGAAAGAGATTACTACATGTATGCTGGTATCTAAACAAATGAAGCAACTCATCTCACCAGTTATAGCTGCTGATGATGAACCTCCACAAGCAATATAAACAACCTTCTCATCAGCTAAGGCCTCAATAGTCATGGGAATTGACCGAATCTGAGTAGAGGAATGGCCCAACTGGCCATGCCCACCATGGCCCCATGAAAAGACTTTGCCTTCGTCTAAAATTACATAAAAAAAACGAGTTAGATGCTACACTTTGTTTTATTAGCTTTTCTGGATGTCACAAGAATGAGCCCATAACAACAATTAGCTACATGGAAAGTGAAGAAAGTTGAGGATCAAAGTTCAAAACCCTAAGGTTCTGCCATCAGCATACCAGTCAATGCCAGAGAGTGATATCCACCACTTGCTATTTGGATGAAACGAATATCTTCAACACTAGGAACTTCTTGTGGTTTCCAACCGCCAACCTTGTCACCTCTTCCAAGCTCATAGTTGGAGTTTGCTACAGATAAAGAGAAACAAAGTGCTCTATCAAGACATCTGTATTCACCAGACACAACCTATCAACAGCTAATAAATCTATACAATTTTTGTATAATTTTGCTTTTCATGGCACCCCAGTCGACAGACAAGTCTATTTAACCTAGCACAAGAAAAACAATCAACTCAATCCAAAAAAGAAATTTGATGCTATTTCAAAATATATGTTCCTCCAACAGGAATTTGATTGTCATCGCTTATTTCACGCACCTCTAATCAGCATATAAACAGCGAGAAAAGGGAAGAGTTCTACTTTTAACAAATTTCAGATATCAGGGTCAATAATTTGTCAAGCAGCTTTGAGCTTGGTCTCATATCAGTTCGCGCCCGATAATTTTCTAGTACTATTAAGAAATTTAAAGCCTTCAGCATAATTCACCATTACGCTTGGTAATGTTCAGTTTCTTCAAATTAGCAGGAAAGATAATAAAGAGGAAAAACAAGCCACCCAGTACTGGAGATAGAATTATCACCTCCCCAATTCCACAGCTTCCCCTCCTCAGTGAGCGCCATAGTGAAAAAACCCCCACAAGAGACGGCAGATACAGGCACTGTTAATGCTTTCACTTCGGAAGGAATGCTAAGTCCGCCTGCCTCATTTGGGCCGCGACCAGGACCAAGCCCCAATCTACCATCGCCCTCGTCACGACCCCAAGTATAAAGTTCACCTACCCAAAATTAGAGAATTCAAAATAATATAAACAGTGGTACATAAGCAAAATCTTAGCAATCATGCTGACATAGATACTATAATTTCTAAGAAAAGGGGCCGGTAATTGTACGTACAGGTACCAACGAGATACATTTCAAGTACTTCTAAATATCTATCCTTACCCGCTACATAGTGACAAACCACAAAAAAAATCATATGTCAGTGTAAAATGTACGTGCAAAACCAGATATTTAAAACTACAATAACCAGCATTCATCCTCATATTTAACAATGACACTTATAGTGCATTATCCATGAGCAATATAATAGACAATGAAAATGATTCGACCAATAAAACCAAGACTAATTCCACGCTGCAGTGGCCGGTACGTACTGGTATTCGTACAAAAATGAGACAGTACTTAGGCTGTATCCTTTTAAAACCAGTACGACATATACTGCCCGGTAAGGACCACTAAGGCACGCCATTAATAACTACGAAGCGATATCTGTACAAGTTGTAAAGGCGGTAATAATTGACACGTTTTTTTCTTTTTGATACGATAGTTAAAACTGGAATGCAGTAAAATTCATTCAAGTTTAGCAAGTGACAGAACTTGACATTAGCGCGGGAGGTAATGGAAGCAGCTAAGATGCATACAAAATCCTTGTGGAGTATTATCACAGTACAGAATCCTTTTGGAAATAACAATTTTTGGATCCCAAATTCAGTGAACAAGCAAATTCAGTGAAATCCATTGTGAAAATAATAAATGCATGTCATCGGACCTGATCTGGCAATAGCAGCAGTATGTGTACCACTAGTTGCAATGTGACTAATTGGTCCATTCCAAGAGCCTTTGACCAATCTAGGGAGAAGTTCTCTATGATAAACTGAATGTCCAAGTGCACCAAAACCACCATAACCCCTGGAAACTTCATTTCAATAGTAAAAACATCAAATTATTACAATTAAAACCCGCCGAGTCAAATAGGGAGAAGTTCTCTATGATAAACTGAATGTCCAAGTGCACCAAAACCACCATAACCCCTGGAAACTTCATTTCAATGGTAAAAACATCAAATTATTACAATTAAAACACTCCGAGTCAAATGAACATATCAGCTTGCCTCAACAACTCTATTAACAGCACTAAAGATGATCTATAAAAATTACGTGAATCATTGAGGATAGAACCCCAACATGGGAGCTCTTCTCCACATCATCCCAGAAGTTCTAGTGTTGAAGGGTTTTTCTTTTTCTTTTTTTTTTCCTCCCTTTGGTTGTATTAAATATTATGCAACCTGACAGAGTGATAGTACATATACATTATCCGTTTAAGAAGAAATAGTATATATTCTAAAATCTTAATAATTCGAGACCTAAAAGCGTGGAATCGCATCCCAGCGATTCTTCAAAACCATCCTCGATGAGATAGAAGCCTCATGAAGACACAAAGAAAGCTATAAAAGCTCATCATCCATAAAAGAGGCACGGAATCACTGAGAGAGAACCCTTTCCATCCCTTGAGAAGACTACAAGCATTTATTCAGTCTGCATCAATAGTTTCATCTGTCTCATTCACCCCACCGAAATCTCAATACTACAAGCTCCTATCAAGATGTATTTAATTATTCGAGAGTCAAAACAGTGCAGGAAAAGAATATTTGTTTATATAAAGAGTGACGACACTCAGTCAGATCCAAAAATTTGCGCTCCTAACCTTAGGAGCTTTGGGACCGTGGTTCATTTAGGGTCAAAGGGGTTCTATTCCCTTTATGTTTAATGACACAGTGTCATGCTATTTCCCATGTGACTGACCTCTTTAATTATATGGTCTACAGCTGGATTTTATTATAAATAGGTTTTCTTCAAAAATAATCTTTGTCACAGGTCGACCTGACCCGATCTGTCACCAATACATATATAGTATATCCGACAGTTTTGAAAGACAAATGGCTTCATGTTACTTTTCAACCTAACGACATGTGTACGGTAAATGAATTACTTGCTTTTGCACCTTGTTTGGTGATAGAACATAACGACCATATCGCATAGCAGTTACCATTTTTTTATCATCACAATCACAAGTGGGAGAGACGCCATTGAACACCTCAATTAAACGAAGTACCTCGTCGGCAAGTGCTGGTTCCGGGGTGCCACGAGATCCTATTGGACTACCATTGCCAACAATAGCAACAGTTCGCTTCAGCACATTAACCGAAGGACAACAATAGAGAGCAATATGAATACTACCATAACAATTATGACCACGCGATGTGAAAGACAATAGAGAGCAATATGAATACTACCATAACAGTTATGACCACGAGATGTGAAAGCATTATCCCACGGAATGAAGTAGTAGAAGCACTTAGTAAAGCAGGAAAGAATGGTCAAGCAGAGAAAGAACCCGCCAGTCCTTGATCTAAATATCTACTCGGAGAAGGATTCACAGAAGTCTTTCCACTCCGAGTCAGGGAGGTCGATGGAGCCTGCAAAGGAGTGGTTTTCTGAAGTTTTTTCACAATTTGATAAGCAACATAGAACTGTATCGGCAAAGCTGTAAAGCCTACTAGTAGCCAAGCTAAATCATTACATCCTCAATCCAAAAACCCCCCATCGTGTGGCTAACTTAAAGAACTTTGAAATGTATTCTTGCACAGACATGGATCCCTGAATTGGTCGATGACAGTCCACATGAGCACGTAGCTTGTAATTGGGCGGGCACAAAATACCAGCTTGTACCACTGTCCAAGTCCTCAAGTGTGTGAATGGCTAGGTAGCAAGGACACGGACACGGACACCGTGTCCAACACCGTCACTGATTGGGACACCAGAAACCACAATTTTCCAAAAAACCTGATTTTGGACACCACAGGACACGCTGCATTTTTTTAATATATTTATATTTTATATATGTGTATATATAGATATATGTATATGGGAGCTAATCCACTGCTCGCGCAGGCAACCTGGGTGAAGTTGCCAGCGCTATCTAGCCGTCCATTAGCGATTCGTGGACAGTCCAAATCTTTTTTTTTTTGACTTTTTTAAGTCCGTCCGCCATATAATGTAGCAGATGATATTTTGACAAAGAACACTCGAGCTTGAGGGAAATACCGTACGATACAGTGCCCGTCCGCTACATTTTGTAGCGGACGGCAATTTTTTCCTTTGAACGAACTCTGTTCTTTTCACTCTCTCTCTTGTGCTAAATGAAGAGATTGAACAACAAGCATGGGCGGTGGCAGCAGCTAGCCAAAATGCACCCACCGCCTATTACCCTCTAATGTGGCTCCACCAAGAAGAAGAGGAAAACCAGAGCAGTGATTCCCCACCCCATACCAACACACCTCGTCACCGATTCAACACCGTCGTACTGTCACCAATACACCATCGGACCCCATTATCAATTCAACACAAGCTACATCATCGCCAACCTATCGATTAACCGTCCACACCATAGCCACCTGTTGCCACCAATTTCAGTCAACCACAAGGAGCCACCCATCTAATTGTCTAGCTTCGGAATCCTAATTTCACTGATTTCAGCTTCGCCGACGTAAATGGCATCGCCAATCAACTAACAACAAGGACCTAGATGACGCCACGTTGTGGGCCGTCATCGACTCCACCACCACCTTCCTCTCCTCTTCCGCCATCAGGCCCCATCCCAACTTCGACATCCTTCCTCAAATGACGAAGTTTATCCTAGAGCTAGCCTCAGAGGAAAAAGTCTATGTTAACCATACCAGTGCATTTTGTGATCTTGAGGAATGGTGGGTGATGGTAAATGGGTTCTTGGTAGCTTGAGGAATGGTGGGAGATAGTGGACCGGTTCTTGGTGGAGACTGACATTTTTATTTGTGAAATGAAAATAGAAGGCACTATCGCGCCATCATCTGCTACATTATGTAGCGGATAGGCACTATACATTACTGTATTTTCCTCAAGCTTGAAGGTATTTTTGTCAAAATATCGTCCGCTACATTATGTGGCGTATAGACTTAGAAAAACACAAACAAAAAAGGAATCTCTACCGTCCACAAATCGCAGATAGATAGACGACCAGATAGCGCTGGCAACTTTACCCAAGTTGTCTACACAAGCAATGGATCAGCCCCTATATATACATGCACATATATATATATATATATATATATATATGAGAAATAAACATCCATTGGAGCAACTGAATTTCGTTCAAAATGGATGAGAAAGCCAATAACATGAAATAGTCTCAACAGTAACAACAAAGTAGGTCTCCAACAAGAAAGCAGTTGAATGTCTCAATAATACCAAGATTAGAGTTTCAACAGTAACAAGAGACAAGGAAAAAAGACTTAGGACCAAAGGTATGAAAGCGAGGTTTTATATAACCAGATGGGTCTGTAAATGAAGTGGAAATGTTGACCTCTCTTAATCTGGACTGGGAACCTTGGATGCTCTAGGTAACAAAAAGAAGAAAAAGAGACAGGTGAGAAAGAAAGAATAAGGTAACATTTCCTAAGTCTACTTGAATAGGGTTAGGGCTAAAAGTTCATTTCTAAAAAAATCCAAATTTGTCCCTGAAATAAGTTTGAAATAATGAATTTTGGCCCCGTACGCGTGGACACTTCTTCAAGAGGTGTCTGACACTTCTTGAAAAGGTGTCCGAAATGGTGTCCGGAAATTAAAAAATAAATAAATTTGGACACCGTTGAGAGGTGTCGAACACGTGTCCACAGATGTCGGTAGGTGTCGAACACCATAACTCGACCTATATGAGGTGTCAGTGCTTCCTAGGTGAATGACTATAATAATTAGCTCATATTCTTCCCACCAAAGTCTAATTGTGCCCTTCAACTTGACTTCTGCAAATGCTCTCTTTCGATAAACATCTGACTAGTCAACAAATTTAACGTAACTTTTTAACTATTCAATATAAGGATATTCTGGGCTTCATCACCATGATATCAAAAATTTCCAACCAGCATTTCGGTCAACATCAACTAATATAGGATCTCAAGGACAAGTTTATTTAAAATTCAAACCAGACAAGTAGAAGCAATATTTTCTTGAACATGTCCTTTACCACTTGTAGATTACGTGATTAGATGGACCGAGTTTCTCCATGTTCTAGAGATAAATTCTCAAATTTTGAGTTTGATTCATGATTAAACTATTACTGAATCTGAAGAGAACAAAAAGAGTGAAACTGGGGCTGATAGTTGAGAAGGTAAACAAACAAAGGAGGGTTGTCTCTTTTTTTCTTTTTTAAGGATAAAATTAGGTTTAAGTCGTAACTAAATGAAGGTTTTAGATAACTCTGTTGTACCCTTGTGATTGGCAAGTTACAAACATGGTTAGGGTTTGATTTAGTGACGTGTAAGGACCCTTCAAAATCTAGGCACTACAAATAGCCTAATAACAAGTTATAAACTCCGCTAATTCTGTAGATGATGATGTAAGTATCTGGCCCCACATTATAAGGTGTTCGTTAACTGGACAGCACAAAATAAAATCGATGAGTTGGCCCAGAAAATTGAATGGAACTCGACTGCAGATAAGAAAATAAAAAACTAGGTCGGGTCTATCTAACAACCAATTAAAACCCAGAAAATTTTCTTCTTCTAGCGATTATGATTTTCTTTAACAGCAGCGCAAAGGACTGGAAAAACCATTTAGATATCGAGGGGTGACAACAGCAACTGACTGCACGATTCCATGACTCGTGATAAATGGAAAAGTAGCCGGCGGTGGGAAGAAGTTGGTCAATCTCAGGTCGATTTCTGGCGCAGCGAGATGATGGCGATGGACGTGATGGATTCTAACAAGGACGGCTACAACTGATGATTGCAGCTGTATTTTGTTTTTCTTTCAACTGATGGACGGTAATGATAGGAAATGATGATTTTGAGGAGAAAGATAAATATATGAAGAGATGATAGAGAAGACACACCCGGCGAATCAAGGAGGTCTTTGATACTACTTGATGTGGCGCAGATAGAAAAAAGGGAGAAAAGGAAATAGAAGAGAATAGGAAGAACGCGAGAGAGAGAGAGAGAGAGAGAGAGAGAGAGAGAGAGAGAGAGAGAGAGAGAGAGACGAGAGACCGAGAGTCCAAGGCTTCAAATCTACTTGAAATAACCGAATTATGATTAACAAATGATTCTTACCTCCTAACTTATAGAAGAGTACCCTTATGACAACTTGGACGGATTGAAATTTAGAGCGGCTAAAGTACTAAAACCCTATATCCTAATGACAAACAACAAACAACAAATGACTACCATGCTCCTTTTGTTGTATCAGCTATCTTATTCCTTCCCTTTCAAATGCCGCATAGCTTCCTGCCCTCCTCCCTTTGAACAACAGCAAACTTTTCAATAGCTCCACTACCGATCTGGACCATTGAGGCAAATCTTCTCATTTTCTCTTATTGACAACACAAATAAATCTTGACACCCCAATTCCGCACTAGAAATCTCCCCACTTCACCGTCATTGCACAGCATTCAAAGCAACAAAGCAAGAAGTGATGACGTGAAATTCTATTCAAGGGTAGTTCAGGGGAAATCACTTGGTACTATAGGTACTAACAGAATAAATGTTCAAAACCTCTGATATAAAGTATACGAACTTTCGAGGTATAAGAAGCAGACCAAAGTCAATCACACAAAAGTCAACCAAGGAGTGAGAGCCAGCCAATTCACAAACTTAAGTTTTGACTAAAAGAAACCTTTTTGGCTGAGTTTTTCTTATTACTTAAGCTCAAGAATTGAAGTTCAAGCATTACTAACCAGCCCCTTCCCACTCTATCGATACGCCGTCACGGCACTCAATCAGGGTGGCATCAACAGCAGCCACCTTCCCCACCCCCTTCCACCACCCAACACTCTCCACACGCAGCCTGGCACAACCATCAATCGACAAATTGCCTCCTCCACATGCTGCTAGAACAGACCAATTTTTAGATTTAAGACGACTGAGGGGTTTTAATGGTTTATATAAGGTCAGATCCTCAAGCAATAAACTGATGGTGAACTGTGTATGTGCGTAACTGCTTGGCTTTGATATCGAATGCACCCGTGCATACATGTCTTGTACCATTTCTAACCTGAACCATCTCATATGTCAAGAGCAAGGAACATATAAAATAATATTCACAAGCACACAAGCCTCAGCAAGACAAGTTCCCAACTTCACTATAAAAAATCTTAATATTTTCCTAAGCACTGAATCTCTTTTACAGACCTTAGTCCTTTATAATACCCAATAGCTCGAGGAACTAATCAAACCCTTACTCTCATTCTTTAGTTTGTCTTGGTATTGAATCAACGCTCCTTTCACTATGCCACCTTGATCCTGGATAACTCAATATCTGCCACATTTTCTTCCATAATACTGAATCAGGATAACTTGTGTGCTTATTGCCAACGACTCGGTTTCCTTCAATTTCTTGCTTCCACGCATTCACATTAATTCATCAGCACTTCTGATCAGTTTCAAGCATAATTACCATTAAAGGCGACCCAAGAGAACCTGAGGCGAGAGGCGACCTCAGGCGGCTGCGTGGCGCCTCACCCAGGCCCAAGGCAGGGCCACTTCAGAGAGGCAAAAAAGGCACACCTGGGCAAAAAGCCCAAGTCACTGGATAATTTAAAAGGGGTCAACAGGTGAAAAACTACAAAGAAAGGATCAACAGGCCACAGACTTAGAAGTAAACACAAACAGGTCAACACCTTTAGCTCGTAACGCAATTGTTGGATCCCATATTTATGTTCTTCCTCTTCTCTTTCCCGTCTTGTTCTTCCTCGTCATTCTTCTTTTTACTTCTTCCTTTAAAAAGTACCTCGTACTGTTTGAGATTTCGATTCTTACTCTATCCAGTAAATGAAAAAAATCACAAATAGTTGAACAGAGTCAACTCCTCTCCGATCGTTAACACTAATTTAAAAGCTTTAATTGCATTAGACATATACGTTGGCTTCATCTTTTTAGCCTAACTTTGTGGGTTTTTCAGAAAGATTTTTGCTAACTGATTTACAATAAACCCATAAGGTTTGCAACCAGTTATACTAAGCGCACCATACATCACTCGGGGGCCACCTCGACTCTCACCTCAGGCATTTGCCTTTAACGACAACAGTGTCAAGAAAAATGCATGTCTTCGCCACTTTGAATTCAGATGTTATTTAATCATTAGGAGTTGATAAATGCAGCTAGGTAGACTATTCCAGAACCACTTGTTCATGGTTATGCTAATCATGGTTTTCAACCAACATGCGACCATAGCTGCAGTTGTCTTCCATCATCTTAATTAGTTTAGGCACTCGTTATAGTACTTCTACTCTCTTTGTCAACGCCTTCTGACATCTTTAACAATACTTAGCATTCTCTCTAAGCAATTGTAGTATGCTAATAGAAAGTGCAAAGACATTTGCAAGGAGCTCTGCAAAGCATATAGCACGATGAAAAAGCTACCTAGCCAAGGAAATAATGTAAGCATGTTCTTGAAATAGCCCATAAAAGATAATCAACACGTGAATTCGAAGTTGCCATGAAACCCAACCCAAAACCGAAAGGCTAAACACCATGTCTAAACCCTCTGGGTAGTCTGACAAAGCAGCAGAAGAAGAAGATCCACATGAAGCAACACTTAGAAGCTCTCTCCCATCCCACCTCATTAAGATTAACCAAGCAAGAAATCAGAAATCATGTCCACCTCCCAAGCCTAGGAGGCTAAACAACAGAAAGGGAAAGTGTCCAAAGAAAATAGCCTCTGCACCAATGTAGATCAAGGCACATAAAGACTTGCTTAGTTTGTTCCCTCACCAAGAGTCCAACCAAAATATCTCCTGATGACCTCCAGAATAAGAGCAAATTACTTCGCAAATCTACCCCACCACAAAATAATGTCCACCAAAAAGATAAAATGATCAACCATATAAATTTCTAGGAGTCTTAATTCTTTTGCAATGATATAATCCTCTCAAGAGATCCCTAAACTTGCTCCAAGCAGCTAAAATTAAACTAGACAAAGAACGGACAAAAGTAGGTACTTTTTGGTCAACATCTCCATTAATTGCTATCCATCCTCAATTGGTAGCTCACATGTATATTTATACAAACGTATGATAGTGCACTGATCTGCATGAAAATTAGGAGCGAGACGGCTGAGATGACAAAACACTGAAGGTGGGCATACTTGATCCTATGACAGTGGAAAAAGGTAGTCCAAGACAAGCACATAAATAACGTATATTTAAAGTTACAGATTGTTCAAGACAAAAGAAAGGGCATTTATAAAATTATATGTCAGTTGCATGCACAAACACATGACATTATCTCTCTCACACACACACACAAAACAAACAAAAAAACACACAAACTAATCGAAAGCAAAGGTGTTTTGCCCTGTATATTACAATCAACAATGTCTAGAGTGACACGCTTATTCCTGTCTCCTAAAACTGTGTTCTCACTGGATTAATACTAACACGAAACTAGTTGATCACCATGGGTCCTTACAAATTCTGTATTTACATTTAAGCCTTTTACGTATTCTTCTCCTCAGAGATTATATGCATGATAAGTGCTTTCCCACGTGAAACACTACACAACCTTTATCGTCCATAAAGAATGCTGATTGGGGCGACTCATTTAGCTCCTTCGTCACAGAAATTCACACCTTCCCAAAAGTACTGATTCATTTCATAGTAGGTCGTTAGCTGTATTTCATCACTGGCAAGATAAGTCTTAGCATACATGCTATTATTTCTTATATGAGCAACTAATAAATGGGTATACTACTAACCATGTGAAGACCTGGCCGAGAGAGTCAAGGGCGACAGAATGAAGCCCACCGAGTGCAATGCTTCGGATCGAATCCAAGTTTGGGTTCAGGGTTGGCACAAAAGCGGGGTTCTCATGGCCAAACCCTAAACGGCCTCCGTCGCCTTTACCCCAAATCCACAGCTTTCCATCAACCAGCAACGCCGAGTGGAACAGCCCGCATGAAATGCCCACCTCCACCGCCGCCGCCGTGTGGTAGTGGTTCGGCGGCGGAGTAGACAGAGGTAAGCGACCCGGAATCGGGGAGGATAGGCTGAAAGAGGAAGGGAGGAGGAGGGAGGCAATTGGAGCAGGGTAGAGGCGGATCTCCTCGATGCCGCCGCCTAGTTGGCCGGAAGCGCCTCGGCCCCATGTGTACAGTTGGAGGATAAGGGATTCGTCAGGTGCGTCAGCTGTGTACTTGTAGATAAGTGGAACTTTTCTGTTGTGCGAGGCGGAGGCGGAGGCGGAGGAGTATATGTGACGGCGCCCGTGGTGGTACAAGGCAGGGGAATGACGAAGCGCCGTCATGTGCAATGCGTGAAATGGTTCAAATTGGTCTAGGATCGGGCTAAATCTCACAATGCGGAATAGATTAATTGCGTATAAAACCTTAGGGGTTTCTTTTTCGTAATTAAAACTGCGTTGCATCAAAGATTACAGTTTAACGAGATGAATATGTACAAGAGATCTCATTAACATACCACAAAACTCAACTCAGTCACGTAGAAAAATCCCATCACGTCGCCGATGCCACAGAGTTATGTAACATATCGGGGTATAATCCAAGACGAAATGCACCCGTTTAGTACATTTTTTGTTATTCTGTTTAAAACTTGATTATTAGCGACACTTTCTGTTTTTAATTTGTAACCACCCTTTCTTTATAAGAGGCGTGAATCTATTACTGAGGGATATGAAAAATGTGAATTAAGAAACCTCTGTTCTCTCTCTATCATTTCTGAAGTTTTCTCTCTTTATCTATGTCTCTCTCGTTCCTTCTCCTTCTCTGTTTTTCAATTTCCAGCTCATTAATTCCATCAACCAAGCAACCACAGCCCTGTTAAGCCACGGCCAGTAACGTCTCGAGCTCGAAACGTTACAATTGGTATTAGAGCCTTTCGAGGCCTGAACTGGAAACCAATACCCCCAATATTCAACAACCAATTCTTCCACCTTCCAAACAGCCAGAATCAACAATCATCTCAAGTTCGGGTGAAGCTTTCATTGGAGATATGCTGAGGAGTCTCAGAGAACTCATGTATGAGTTGAGGAACTCCATGGTGCATACCAACTCCAACACAGAACCTCCACCGCAACTGTAACGCCCCGAACCCAAGGTCCGAACACGTCCTTAAACCATAATCCAATCCTGTCCAAAACATAACAACCTTAATGGTAGAGCAGAGCATCTAAAATACCACAGATAAAATGATTTGTATCTCAAAACTTAACTCCCAAAAATAATTCAAAACTTTATTACAAATCTCTCAGACTAAATATCTGAACCCAAAGAAAAATAAACCAACTAACCAATTTTTGTCTAAAGAAATCATAAGCTCTATTCTCAATATCAAAAATCAGAGCAATTTCAACCGCTGTACTAATATCTCGCCATTCGTGCTACTTTTGGCCTGGAAGGAAAAGGAAACAAAAAACAAAAGGGTGAGCACGAATTGCCCAGTAAAATTTTTTACACACAGAGGGCCAAAAATGGATACGAATACGAATTCAGAGTTATCGAATAAATCCAATAAATAGGAATTTAGATAACTCAGTCAAATTTCACAAGCGAATACGAAAGTGACCAAAAGAAGGTTACCAAAAACGATTAACAAATATGAGTTATCGAATAGAACCAATAAATAAGAATTCAGCTAATTCAGTCGAATTTCACAAGCGAATAACAGAAGCGACCGAAAAATGGATTAAATAACCAATAAGTCGAATATCGATTTACAAACGAATAACAAATCAACTCAAAAAAAGGGTTACATAACCAATAAGTCGAATATCGACTCAAAAACGAATAACAAATCGACTCAAAAAAGGGTTTACATAACCAATAAATCGAATATCAAAATATATTTATCAAAACTTGTGGGTGTCACATACACAAATTGCTTATTATTAAGCATCACAAATCATGATTATACCCTGTCGAATATCGCAGTCGGCGCGTCACAAATAAGTCACGATAATTAAAAGTGACTTTCAAACACAACCACAGCCGGCGCGTCATCTGTTCTCTCTCTATCATTTCTGAAGTTTTCTCTCTTTATCTATGTCTCTCTCGTTCCTTCTCCTTCTCTGTTCTTCAATTTCCAGCTCATCAATTCCATCAACCAAGCAACCACAGCCCTGTTAAGCCACGGCCAGTAACGTCTTGAGCTCGAAACGTTACAATTGGTATCAGAGCCTTTCGAGGCCTGAACTGGAAACCAATACCCCCAATATTAAACGACCAATTCTTCCACCTTCCAAACAGCCAGAATCAACAATCATCTCAAGTTCGGGTGAAGCTTTCATTGGAGATATACTGAGGAGTCTCAGAGAACTCATGTATGAGTTGAGGAACTCCATGGCGCATACCAACTCCAACACAGAACCTCCACCGCAACTGTAACGCCCCGAACTCGAGGTCCGAACACGTCCTTAAACCATAATCCAATCATGTCCAAAACATAACAACCTTAATGGTAGAGCAGAGCATCTAAAATACCACAAACAAAATGATTTGTATCTCAAAACTTAACTCCCAAAAATAATCCAAAACTTTATTACAAATCTCTCAGACTAAATATCTGAACCCAAAGGAAAATAAACCAACTAACCAATTTTTGTCTAAAGAAATCATAAGCTTTATTCTCAATATCAAAAACCAGAGCAATTCCAACCGTTGTACTAATATCTCGCCCTTCGTGCTACTTTTCGCCTAGAAGGGAAAGGAAACAAAAAAACAAAGGGGTGAGCACAAATTGCCCAGTAAAAGTTTTTACACACAGAGGGCCAAAAATGGATACGAATACGAATTCAGAGTTATCGAATAGAGCCAATAAATAGGAATTTAGATAACTCAGTCAAATTTCACAAGCGAATACGAAAGTGACCAAAAGAAGGTTACTAAAAACGATTAACAAATATGAGTTATCAAATATAACCAATAAATAAGAATTCAGATAACTCAGTCGAATTTCACAAGCGAATAACAGAAGCGACCGAAAAATGGGTTAAATAACCAATAAGTCGAATATCGATTTACAAACGAATAACAAATCAACTCAAAAAAAGAGTTACATAACCAATAAGTCGAATATCGACTCAAAAACGAATAACAAATCGACTCAAAAAAGGGTTTACATAACCAATAAGTCGAATATGAAAATATATTTATCAAAACTTGTGGGTGTCACATACACAAATTGCTTATTATTAAGCATCACAAATCATGGTTATACCATGTCGAATATCGCAGCCGGCGCGTCACAAATAAGTCACGATAATTAAAAGTGACTTTCAAACACAAATATCACCAACAAAGTAGTTTGATAAATATAGTGAATATTTATTCAAAGTCCAAAAATAGTCATTATAGACTCAAATCGAAGAGAACAAAAATACGAATCCAACGAAACAAAAATCAGCTCAATCGGAGATCGGATGAATGAGATATCGTCAAAAGAAATTTTGGGTGAAAAGAAATGGGCTAAAATCGAGAAAGCGGAAGCAAATTGTAAATAACCAAAAAGACCCGGCCAAAAGTTGACACGTGGCAAAGGAGACTCGAAATTCACACGTCAAGACCAATAGAAGAGAGACACGTTGGTCTAAAAATCTTTGAAAATAACTTTTTTGACCGCGAACAAAGAACGGCTGAGAGCACAAAATAATCACGAACGACCTTTTACGATATAACGAACAAAGATTTTTATAAATCACATGGGAACTGTCTTTAACGCAAATTATAAGACAGTGAGACAAGATCATTGATAACGTTACAAAAAGCGTAATGATCAATAATAGGCTCAGAAGCAAATTCAATTTTGAAATCAAACGAAGACGCAAAGATTCTCGTGTATGAAACGAAAAAACGGCGTAAAAACTCTTACCTCAAAGTAACGAATATCATGTCAACAATCTCCTCTTTATCTTGGATCTTTACTTCAAAGTAACAATATCATGTCAAAAATCTCCTCTTTATCTTGGATCAATTACCACCTTTTTGCTTGAAAATACCCAAAAGAATGCACTTGACTCTTTATCTTAGATCAATCACCACCTTTTTGCTTGAATACCCAAAAGAATGCAATTGACTCTTTTCTCTTTCCTCTCCTTTATCTCTAAAAAATATGAAGACTCTTATGTCTTCTTCTCCCTTATATAGTTTGCTAATTTAATTCTAATATGACTTGAAGTCCTAATTGATGGTGCAATCATAACACAGCTAAAAGTCATTATTGCTAGTGTAATTATAACACATCTTAAAGTCTTCATTACTAATTTAATCACAATATGACTTAAATCCTAATCCAAGTCGAAATCTCTTCTTCTTTGAAATAATACTTAATCTAATCGAGTAACTTAATCACAATATGACTTAAAATCCTAATCCTAGTCGAAATCTCTTCTTCTTCTTCTTCGTTTAAATAATATTTAATCTAATCACATTAGCCACTAAGACCATTAAATATTTAATTTCATCACTAAAAGGACTTCAAGAAAATTCTGTATGGTCCATTACTTAATTCAAATCAGTATAATTTTTAAATTATTACCTACATAAGTAGCCAAAAATCTGGGGTATTACATTCTCCCCCCCTTAAAATAATTCCGTCCTCGGAATTGAATGTTCCTTAATCATCAAAAGTATCTTCTTGCCCTCTAATACGAGTCATTACATTCCTCCCCCTCTGAACAAAATTTTAACCTCGAAGTATTTATAACTTATCTAGCATACAAAACGCATTGAGCTAAACTAAGCCACTCAAAATTCAGTAATTGAAATCAAATTATAATCCATCATGCTTCCACTGCGCTACTCTGATAATACACCAAGCCATACGCTTTGCACAATCTACATAATATTAACACGCTTTACTTCAAGCCTAACAAGTACTAAATACTTCTCACATATGACTTGACTTTACGAGATTCAAACCTTGAGTTCTAATTTCCGTTCTCATCATCACCTTAACCATATACTAGTGTCTAGGTGATGTAATCTACGCTCATAAAAAGCCACAATTTGAGTCATCTCAATATTCTCTTAATGAAATTTTGCAGACAACTCAGATTAACTTATTACTAAAGTTGATAAAATATTGGCATGCTTTCCGCCCAATGCATTGGCCACGCATTAGCCTTCCAAATAATGATAATTCTTAATCAAACTGCAAATATGAGTTCCAGAATTCTAAACCCACAGACATCTTAGTACTTCAAACATACGGTTACTTAAGACAACATCAAACTCAAACTTCTTGCCCATGTTTGTCAACTACAAAAGGCCACAAACTCAAATTTTAAGGCTTAACTAAAATTACGACATAATGTCTAAGCAATTCACTAAACAAACCATGAGATCACCTAATGACCAATATTTTCCCCCTCTATTTTTAGTCTGATACCAAAATCAAAACCCAGTCCATCGAACAACCTTCGAAGTATTCCACTTTGACTTAGCCAATATGGATAATTAATTCTAGATGCACTTACACATCATACCAAAGACCACCATACTTTTGTTGCGCACTTTGATACCTCATAGAAAACCACCTCAAACTATTACCAAATCCATCACAGATAAAACTATTACTTTAAAAGTACCCAAAATATAATTACACACATATATCACTTGTATCTTTCGATCACAACACAACTCATAGCTACAAGTTGTTAGAATTATTCACCATAAGATCATGATCTTATCTTTTAACCAACCTCTTTTCTAAAGCAATCCGTCTTAGCATGATTGGAAAACAATCAGCTCATACCCAAAATCATATCAAATTGTTTCATATCCAGAAAACTAAGTCAACTGTCAAATCTTTATCATCGATACTGATGGGGCAAGAATTATAAACCATAGGGGCCACCACAGGGTTTTCTATAATAGTAACTACATATAGTTGTGGTTTCGAGTTTTTAGGTCTAACACTTAGATACTTACAAAACGATATCGAAACAAATAAAGTGGCATCAAGATCTAGTATCACCAACACATTCTTTCAAATTTACTACAAGTATATCTGTCACCATATCACTTGTATCTTAAAATCACAACCTTTTACGTATCCTACTTGATAGAGCTGCTCATAGACATCAAAAGATCATAGTCCTATCCTTTAATCCTCTTCTTTGATTAAAACTTAAAAATATTTGAATTTAAAAGGTCACTAACATTCATTCTGCTACTGCATACTCGACCCAAAACCCAAGTTTATGCCCAAAGCTCAATCTTATGCTCTTACGCTCCAATGTGAAATAAATTCTCAAAACTTAATCCAAATTTTCAAGGTCTAATCCCAATCACATATATCAGGCTTAGGAGTCTACAGAATCTCAAACCTAAGCTCTGATACCATTCTGTAACGCCCCGAACCCGAGGCCCGAACACGTCCTTAAACCATAATCCAATCCTGTCCAAAACATAACAACCTTAATGGTAGAGCAGAGCATCTAAAATACCACAAACAAAATGATTTGTATCTCAAAACTTAACTCCCAAAAATAATCCAAAACTTTATTACAAATCTCTCAGACTAAATATCTGAACCCAAAGAAAAATAAACCAACTAACCAATTTTTGTCTAAAGAAATCATAAGCACTATTCTCAATATCAAAAACCAGAGCAATTCCAACCGCTGTACTAATATCTCGCCCTTCGTGCTACTTTTGGCCTGGAAGGGAAAGGAAACAAAAAACAAAGGGGTGAGCACGAATTGCCCAGTAAAAGTTTTTACACACAGAGGGCCAAAAATGGATACGAATACGAATTCAGAGTTATCGAATAGAGCCAATAAATAGGAATTTAGATAACTCAGTCAAATTTCACAAGTGAATACGAAAGTGACCAAAAGAAGGTTACCAAAAACGATTAACAAATATGAGTTATCGAATAGAACCAATAAATAAGAATTCAGAGAACTCAGTCGAATTTCACAAGCGAATAACAGAAGCGACCGAAAAATGGGTTAAATAACCAATAAGTCGAATATCGATTTACAAACGAATAACAAATCAACTCAAAAAAAGGGTTACATAACCAATAAGTCGAATATCGACTCAAAAACAATAACAAATCGACTCAAAAAAGGGTTTACATAACCAATAAGTCGAATATCAAAATATATTTATCAAAACTTGTGGGTGTCACATACACAAATTGCTTATTATTAAGCATCACAAATCATGGTTATACCATGTTGAATATCGCAGCCGGCGCGTCACAAATAAGTCACGATAATTAAAAGTGACTTTCAAACACAAATATAACCCACAAAGTAGTTTGATAAATATAGCGAATATTTATTCAAAGTTTAAAAATAGTCATTATAGACTCAAATCGAAGAGAACAAAAATACGAATCCAACGAAACAAAAATCAGCTCAATCGGAGATCGGATGAATGAGATATCGTCAAAAGAAGTTTTGGGTGAAAAGAAATGCGCGAAAATCGAGAAAGCGGAAGCAAATTGTAAATAACCAAAAAGACCCGGCCAAAAGTTGACACGTGGCAAAGGAGACTCGAAATTCACACGTCAAGACCAATAGAAGAGAGACACGTTGGTCTAAAAATCTTTGAAAGTAACTTTTTTGACCGCGAACAAAGAACGGCTGAGAGCACAAAATAATCACGAACGACCTTTTACGATATAACGAACAAAGATTTTTATAAATCACATGGGAACTGTCTTTAACGCAAATTATAAGACAGTGAGACAAGATCATTGATAACGTTACAAAAAGCGTAATGATCAATAATAGGCTCAGAAGCAAATTCAATTTTGAAATCAAACGAAGACGCAAAGATTCTCGTGTATGAAACGAAAAGACGGCGTAAAAACCCTTACCTCAAAGTAACGAATATCATGTCAAAAATCTCCTCTTTATCTTGGATCTTTACTTCAAAGTAACAATATCATGTCAAAAATCTCCTCTTTATCTTGGATCAATCACCACCTTTTTGCTTGAAAATACCCAAAAGAATGCACTTGACTCTTTATCTTAGATCAATCACCACCTTTTTGCTTGAACACCCAAAAGAATGCAATTGACTCTTTTCTCTTTCCTCTCCTTTATCTCTAAAAAATATGAAGACTCTTATGTCTTCTTCTCCCTTATATAGTTTGCTAATTTAATTCTAATATGACTTGAAGTCCTAAGTGATGGTGCAATCATAACACAGCTAAAAGTCCTTATTGCTAGTGTAATTATAACAAATCTTAAAGTCTTCATTACTAATTTAATCACAATATGACTTAAATCCTAATCCAAGTCGAAATCTCTTCTTCTTTGAAATAATACTTAATCTAATCGAGTAACTTAATCACAATATGACTTAAAATCCTAATCCAAGTCGAAATCTCTTCTTCTTCTTCTTCTTTGTTTAAATAATATTTAATCTAATCACATTAGCCACTAAGACCATTAAATATTTAATTTCATCACTAAAAAGACTTCAAGAAAATTCTCTATGGTCCATTACTTAATTCAAATCAGTATAATTTTTAAATTATTACCTACATAAGTAGCCAAAAATCTGGGGTATTACAGCAACACTCAGCAGATCGTGCAAGGATGAGCCAAAATGAAGCACTCTGTGGAGCATCTACAAGGTGCACCACCTCCTATCGTTACCGCAGAATACTTAATGGAGCTAGATGAAGAAGAGGATCAATTCATTGTTGCTCTTCGCTGCTATGAAATCGAGTGCCGAACTCAAGGTCAAAATCTGACGGAAGATGATATTTGGCCGATCGAGCAATCATACAATATTTCCTTGTTGAATCTCTTCTCGTATCGAAAACAAATGTTATCCGTCTGTAAATATGCAGATGATTTTCAGCTACTGAGGTCTTGGGTTATAATCTATTTAAGACGAGAACCTCCTAAGGAAATCACTATCAAGTGTTTTGTTGATGGTCTCAAGGCCGAAATCAAAGATATGGTGCAAAAATGTAATTTGTTATCCTTATCAACAGCCATTTTTGTTGCCAAAATATGAGGAAAATGCCTGTGAAGCCAAGGTGTTTACTGAAAGGTCCAAGAGAAGGCTCACTAACAATCGCTCACTTCTTTTCGTCTCTAAATCAACGACTCAAATCAGGGACAGGTCAATTGAGTTAGTATACAATTTGGCAGCAAACGGAGATGAATCAAAAGTGCGAGAATGTAACGACCCCGAAAATTCAGAGCTCCGCCGCCCCGAACTCCCAGGTCGTTAACCTACCGGATCACATCACACATGTCAAACATGTTCACTAACACATATTCCAAATCATCTAATTCAGCATCAACTCAGATTTCTCAAAATACTAGACCACAATTGCTCAGCTTAAACTATTACAACTTAGGTTCTTGGCAATTCAAATCTCCTAAGAACAAATTATCAGTACCGACCCGCGCAGGGGTCTTGCTATACAGTGGTGATGGGCTCATCGGAATCTCACTCAGACTCTAAACCATTCCCAAACCTGCTACAGCTTATCATCACCTACAGAAGGGAGTCAAACGAAGGGTGAGCTTTTGAGAGCTCAGTAAGGTCGCACAAGGACTACCAACAGGATTACAAAACGATTCTAAAGAATCCAACCGACGAAAATTTCCAGAATACTTCAGATGGTCAAAAACTCAATGACTTCCAAAAGGATCAAAATCTCATCAGAAATAGATATCAAAATAAACCAAACACGATAGATTCCAAATAATCAATAATAGTTCATACCTAGAGTCATCATTTTCCAAAATACAATGAAGATTTTCCAAAGGATTTCAACAGAAGCACAAATAATTTCAGATAATACTTTTCAGACATTTTCGTAACTGTCACGACAGTATACAGAGCAGATAAAATCAAAAATCAACATTGATCCTAGGCGATCGCGATGCCATTCCGACAAAGCATAGAAGTGTACACATGCATAATGTACTAAAATACTAGTCCACTTGGGTACTAGCCTGCTTTTTCCTGCAGGATTCAGACCAGCCTTATTACGCCCTCCCACAGAACAGAAACCTTGGTCAACACAGAAAAATCAACAATAACACTGAGCTTTAACATAAGCTCGATCACCGAAATCAATTCGGATTCTAATAACAATAATCATACTGACATAAGTCAGCATTCAGAATTTTCAGAAGAAATTAGAATTTTCCAGAAGAAAATCACAGATAAACAACAAAAACGATTGCGAATAATTATCGATTTTTAAGCACAACAATCCAGAAGAACGGATACAGACAATTATCAAATTGCTCAGCATGCAATACAGGCGAGCATCACAAGATTTTCAAATAATCGATTCAGGTTCAATATTGGAGTTTTCTGGGAAATAACATGCTGATAGCCATACAAAATTCAGAGTTCGGCAATAGCCATAAGTAAATCAAATGAGTACTTACGAGTACGAGTTATCAAAATAAGGTTCGGACGAAAGTCCTTCCCCAGGGTTCAGATAGAATCCCTTACCTGGATCCGCAGCTAAATTATCCTAACCGGAAGTCTTTAGCTTTAACCTAAACGGAATAATCGAACCATTAGAAACAGCCTACAGAACAAGATTATAACTTAATACGAACTCACACATGCTCCCAAAATGAACCTCCCCTCATCGGGTATGTAAAATTACTGAAACACCCTAGGGTGTAAAATTACCAAAATGCCCCTCTCGGCCTTAAATCACCAAAATGGCCTTCTCGTGAGTAAAATCACTACAACAATCTTGCCATATGCGAATTTATCCAAAAATACATTTCTTAGGTCAAATTACCATAATACCCCTATGGGGTGATAAATTATCAAAATACCCCCGTTACACTTAAATTCTCAAAATGACTTTTCCATAAGCAAAGTCACTAAAATAATCTTATTGTATGTAAATTTACTTCAAAATACCTCATATAGGTAAAATTACCAAAATACCCCTTCGGGTGGTAAATTACCAAAACACCCCTGGGGTTTTCGGCACCGAAAAAATCTCAAAAATATCTTAAAATGATATTTTAAACATCTTGATGTTATTTCTGGCCTAAAAAGTATTTTATTGAATTTTCGTCCGAAAATTCCGAACCGGTGTCCGGACCGAGCGCTTAAAAGCCGGTTCGACTAAAAATACCTATCGGCCTCGGAATGGCACGAAATTTTAGAATATGAATCATATCAGTAAAATAGAGTTTTCGTAAAAATTTTGGATTATAATAACTTAGTTTACTAGGTTAATTAATTCGATAAATTTCTTTAATCGATATCCCAATTTAGCGCCCTTTGCGGACTCCGAAAATTTCCAAAACATTCCATAGAGTAGGTCTCGTAAACAGATTTGGGGTTACTCTTTTGTACTTTGTCCAAATAAATTTCTAAGTATGTCCTAAAAATTCGTAAAGAAACTGCTGGGAGAAATAAGCTTTAGCGACACTTTGCGATTAACTTAAATTAACCCAGCTTCACTGTACTGTTCACCATCCCTGTTCTTCCCTCTCTGCAGCCCACTTCCCAGGTAACACACCCACAAACCCATAAGCCATTCACAGTATAACCCTCCTTCATTTCCCTTTACCTATACATAC
This sequence comes from Escallonia herrerae, assembly GCA_033070095.1. Lineage (NCBI taxonomy): Eukaryota > Viridiplantae > Streptophyta > Magnoliopsida > Escalloniales > Escalloniaceae > Escallonia > Escallonia herrerae. The sequence goes on from JAVXUP010000855.1 coordinate 111,100, forward strand.
ATATCCAAAATTCATACTAATACACAACAAAACACACACATATGCTCCTTATATTCTCATGATCACACACATACACTCAACACACATAGAGCACCCTCAGCAATACTGCTGCAATAGCAGCCAAACCGCAGCAGCAACAAAGAAAGGCAGCAGCAGCACGACAACAGCAACTCAGCAGCAAAACAGCAAGGCAGCAGCCAAAAGAAAACAGTCCACCCAAATGATTTCACACACACGCACACACAGCAAAGACACACACAATACCCACTGATTACTCCACTACACCCCTTGATATCAACACCTAAATACCCTAAACTTATGCACACTTCAGCCTTAAAAATACTCATATACACATACTAAATTCACAGCGCAAATTACACTAAGAGGAAAAAATAATTACCAATTTGGGTTTCGTCAACTCTTCTTCTTCTCCTCTTTCTTTTCCTCTTTCCTTTTTCCCTTATTTCTCTGTTTTCTCTTCTTTCTTCTCTATTCTATTTTGTTTCTATTTTCTTCCACTATTTCTTCTTCTCTCCCCGAAGTTCCGCTTTTCCCCTTTTTGGTTTCTTTTTCTTTCTTTGCCCGAAATCATTATCCAAATCCAATCCCCAATATTTAATAGTTTCTCTAGCTTAGTCATTAACCAAGGAGGTGGTGTCAAAAATTCTAAAAATATGGTTTCTAAATTATATTTATGAAATTACACAAATGCCCCTAGAGTTTTCTAAAATTACGAAAATGCCCTCGAACATTTCAAAAATTATATTTTTGCCCCAAAATCATTTTAAGCTCCCATACTGCACTAATACCTGAGCAATTGTCAAAATTAGTACCCGTTTATTTTTTGGGTCTTCGATGGTTATTTTAACCCGCTCCCAAAGTTCGGGATATTACAGAGAGTGCTCAATGAATGTTGAAAGAGGTGATCGAAACGAGTTAAAGGTTCTTTCATTGGTTGCTGTTAAGCATGATAAAGCGAACTCATGTTGTCCTAAGAGTTTAAGCTCAATTTCATGTTCAATGTATATACATCATTCAGTCATGCGGAACCTGTTTGTTAAAATGCCACCACCACGAGGTAATGAAGAGGAAGTTGCAGAATCACCTCATGCTGGCGTTACTAGTGCAATAAACACTTCAACCACAGATAAGTTCACAGGCAACCTATTCCAAACTGAAATGCAGATTTTTAATAAGGCTTGTCAAAAGGAGTATTCTAAGTGTAGAGATTGTGCACATATTTCTGGGCCTCTGCATAGTATTTGCGTGCGGCGCAATTCCACCTTTGATTTTGATCCTAGAGGTACATTCTTCTTTGCTCCAAACCCATACCTTAATGCAGTTAGCCTTACACACCGTAAGCAAAGTTTATTATGGGAAATAAGAGTAAAAGATACTCTATGCCTTGACATGTTAAAGATATTTGAGAAAGTGGTTCAAGAGTTGTGTAGGCTAGTACTTATGAGTATAGCTGATTTTACTTGGAATACTGCCTACTCATTTGATGATGGGAATACTTGGAGTAAAGTTCGTATTCACAGTAACCCAAGTGCAAGTTTTGGAACTCATTTGTTGTCATTTCTTTGTTTAGATGGTAGAGAAGCTGAAAGTCAATGTTACATGTATGATTTTCCTCTTTTTCTGGGAAACCTTAGTAACTTGCTTGGAAAGTGCCTTGGTAACTGGGTAGAGAGAATTGGTGGTGGAAAAAAATGAGAAAGGGAATGCTTCAGAAGCATGGCTAGGCTTGCTAATTATAGCTACTCTAATGGATGGTGCATGTGCCTTTGGTTTTGCTAGTGAAGGGCATCTCATAGATTTAGAAATCTTGGAAAAAGCTAAACAATGGAGGCCAGCAAGTAGTAGTGTATGAGGTTATGAAAATAGGCAGGAAACTCACCCCTATTGCTGCTCTTTCTTGGGGGCTGGAAATGAATGGGATTGACATATCAATGAGGCGTGAACTCAAGATAGTCTTAATGGAAATGGCACTGTCAATAATAGGTAATGAAGGACTTAAAAGTCTTATATGTTGACAGGAGGTCCTGCTACTTATGTTCAATGGACAAAGAGAAGTAAGTAATACAACGAGATTGCAACGTGGGAGTATTTGATCCTTGTTACAAGCACAGAATTTGGCTCACAGCATGGAAGGTTATAGCTGTGTATGCTAACTTGGCTATAAAGGAGGAAGGGGCCTGTAAATGGAGAGTAGAAAATGAAGGACTTCGTCCTGAAGATGTTGCAGCTCTTGCACAATTTTGTTTCACCATAATTTCTTCACTCTCAAAACCATCAAAATGCATTTCGAATTCTTTCTCGGACAGTAGTGTTCTTTCGGCAGCTACACCTATTGAAAAGAGCTTGAAACTCATCACTCATGACTCAGAAGCCACAAATTGGATATTGGTTATTATGGGTCATTGGCTCAAGATTGCTAGTGACTCAAATGCAATAAAAGTTGCTCCACAAGCACTCATAGAGTTGAGTACACCGATTAAAGAAGAGCTGCGTCTTCTGTTAATAGCTCGTGCAGTTCTTGTATTTGACCCTGGGGGAAAATTACTTTTTATTTCCCAAATTGCAGGTAGAATCAAGTGGTATCAAAGACCCCTAACTATGTTTGTGTTTGATTTGGGTGGAGGAAATAAAAGGATAACGGATGGACAGCTTGGTTTTCCATCCTTGAGGACAATGATGATTTTAAGGGGGTGGGAATGTAACATACTGGGGTAGAATCCAAGACCAAACGCAGTCATTTAGTTCATTTTTCATTATTCTGTTTAAAACTTGATTATTAGCGATGCTTTCTGTTTTCAATTTGTCACCACCCTCTCTTTATAAGAGGCATGAATCTGTTACTGAGGGATATGAAAAATGTGAATCAAGAAACCTTTATTCTCTCTCTATCATTTCTGAAGTTTTCTCTCACTATCTCTGTCTCTCTCGTTCCTTCTCCTTCTTTGTTCTTTAATTTCTAGCTCATCAATTCCATCAACCAAGCAACCACAGCCATGTTAAGCCATGGCCAGTAACGTCTCGAGCTCGATACGTTTCAAGTTATTGCTATATTGCTACGTGAGTCAAAAGACTCAAATTGTACTTACGATGTTGCTCTGATTTTAAGTAATGTCTTTAGGTGATTAGAGACAGTTGACTACTTATTACCCAATCGTCTGAACTATGATGGTCTGATTCTTTCACAAAGGATATCTAGAAAGCCTTGCAAAGGTCGAACCTTTTCATTTGAGACCTCACGTCAGTTATAGATCATAGGATCCTTTTTGTGTTTTCCTACAAGATTGTACTATTTTTGGTGATGTTCACTTGCATGCGACCTTCCTCACTGAGGCCTCTATAGACAAACTATTTTCGTAGGCTTTATTTGAAGTATTTATTCACTTAATGTATTTAAGTTAGGCTTCATTCAATTTTTGTAGGCCTTATTTCAGTTGTTTGAGTCTAGTCTAGGCAGTCCATTCAGTTTGTCCTAACTCAACTCAAGGTATAGATAAGATAGGGAGCCTAGTAGTCAGATTGCCCTTAGTTTGGATTTCTATCCCGATTTCGTGGTTATCACGTGTGTTTAATTAAAAAAATCAGTCTTTTCATTGTAGAATTGGACTTAAAAGTAAGTGACAACTCTAAAACCATCCATAACCTATAGCCATTTAGTCAACATCGTCCTTAAAATATCTTTTTTAACCAAATTCATCCTAAACTATCATAAGTGTATTTACCAGGTCTCTCCGTAAGTTGCTGTTAAGAGTTTGAGAATGATGGGGCAAAACAGTCAGATCATCTCTGTACCCCTTTATGCATTAATTGAATTACAAATAATACCCTGAAGTTTGTTTGGAGTCTCACATGAACCCATAAAGTTTTAATTGGAGCACATAAGTCATAAAATTATAAAAGAGTTCCAATTGGACCTAATTTGCAAATTCTAAGCATTTTTAAAGGGATAAACTTTTAATACCAACAAACAAAATTTTCTTATAGATAATTACAACTCAGTTTCATGTTTTAATTTTTCCCAATCTCTTTTTTTTACTTCATTAATTCAGCGTATCTGTTATGATGACTACAGAAACTTAATTATAAACTAATGGATAGGATAAAATTGAAACAAGGAAAATAGAAAGGGAATTCAGGGGAGGAAATGCAAATAAGGAAAGAGCAAAAAGAAAAGAATAAAGAAAATAGCAAGAACAGAGAAAGATAGAGCAAGAGCAGGGGGTGCAGGGAAGAGAGAAAACCAATCCAATTCTCGAAGGTACTTCTTGCCCTTCTACTATGTTTAAATTAGTATCATTCTAGTGTTAGTGTGTGTGTGTGTGCCGTGAGAATAGTGTATGTTCTACTAGGTGTACCACGCTCTGTGTGTGTAGGTGTGTGTTTAGTATAAGAGGGCTTTGGGTGTGGATTAGATTAGAGTGATTCATGTGTTTTAGTATGTATATGGGTTTTAGTGTGTGCTTAGCATGTGTGTGTGTGTGTGTGTGTGATTAAATAGTGGGCAATATGTGTCGAGTGCGTGCCAGTGAAGCACAATGCTGTTACGGCAGTAGTGTTACGAGCAAGTGTGGGTATTTGGATGGTTTAATTGTGTGTACGTGTGATATGGTGTAGGTAAATGTATGTAGGAAGAAATTTGGGCGAGGTTTGTGTATGTGTTAGTGTGTGTCGTGCGGGTTTGGTGTGTGTTTTTGGTGTGTGAAAGTGTGTGTGACAGTGGCAATGTGTGTATGTGTTCGGGTGTGTGTAATTATGCGTGTTAATGTGTTAAATAGGTGTTTAGATTTAACAATGTATATCTTAGGGATTCTGTATGACAGTGAGTGAGTGAAGACGAAGGTGAAGTGTATGTGTGTTTAAGGTGAGATAGTAGGTGTAGTGATTTAAAGAGTGACTGTTTTTGTCACTAAAAATAGAGAATTATATATGTAGTTTTGCCACGAATCTTATAAATAGTTAAGTTCATAATGGACAACGTCCAAAACAATAACCCTCATTATTACTATGAGATGTATGTTCTGAAATTTTTTTGGGGGAATTTTCGGTGTCCACGAAGGATGCTAAATTAGGACATCGATTAAAAAGAATTAGAAATTTAATTGGCATACCAAACTAAGTTATTTTAATCTGAAAATTTTAGGAAAAATTTTGCTGAGATGTTTCACTATTTAAAATTTCATGCCATTCCAAAATTGATAGCTATTTTTAGCCGAATAGATTTCTAAGCGCTCGATCCAGACATCGGTTCGAAATTTTCGGGCGAAATTTTTTTAAAATACTTTCTAGCCCAAAATGACTTTCAGGATGTTTAAAATATTGTTTAAAGTGTTTCTGAAATTTTTTGGTGTCGAAAACCCCCATGGGATATTTTGATAATTTGTCACCCCGAGGTGGGTATTTTGGTAATTTCATCCATAAAAGGTACTTTTGAGTAAATTCACATACAATAAGATTATTTTAGCGATTTTTCTCACGAGAAGGCCATTTTGGTGATTTAAGTACGAGAGTGGTATTTTGGTAATTTTACACATAAGGGCATTTTGGTAAATTTACATACCCAATGAGGGGGCCATTCTGTGAGTATGCACTAGTCATTATTGAATTTATAATATCATAGTCTATACAGTATACTAATAATTGGATTTTTCTGTTTAAATTAAAGTAACAGACTTTCTAGTTAGATAGCTTAGCTTCGGACCCATATAAGAGTTTCTATTTGAACTCTGGGTAAGAACTTTCATTCGAACTCTTATTTCGATAACGCGTACTTGTAAATATTCTTTCAATTTGCCTATAGCTATTGTCAATCACTGAGATATGTATTTGATATTAGCATGTTATTACTAAGAAAACCCCAACATTGAACCTGAATCGGTTGTTTAAAAATCTATCAATGCTCGCATGTTATTACATGCTGAGCAAATTCGACAATTATTTGTATTCTTTCTTCAGAATTGTTATGCTTAAAATGATAACTGTTCGTACTTATTCTTGCCATTGGTTGGTGGCAATTTTTGTGTTATGAGTGATGAATTTGATTTCGGTCATTTGAATTCATGTTAATTCTCATTGTTATCGTTGATTTTGTGTTGACCTAGGGAACTGTACTGTGGGGAGGCCTTATAAGACTGGTTTGAATCCTACGTGGAACGTAGGCTAGTATCCACTGGGACAAGTATTCATACATCATGCATGTGTACACTATGTTATGCACTGCGTGAATGACATTGCATATTGGCTTTGCATGAATGGCATCGCATCTGCCCATGATCAACATCTTTAAATTTATTTACATTGTATCTTACAGTCATAGTTATAGAAATGACTGGAAAGAATTGTCTCAAATGGTTTGCGCTTGTTTGAAATCCCTCCTCAATTTGCTTTTGAACTCGTTTTGAAAGCCTTTGGAAAACCATCATTGTATTTTGGAATGATGGCTTTGAAAATGATCTTTTAATGATCGTTTTGAAACTTGTCGTGATTGTTAATGTTTATTTTGGTATTTATTTCTGTTGAACTTTGATCATTTTAGAAATCATCAAACTATTTAGATAGTTTGAAATATTCTTAGAAAATCATCATCGGTTAGATTTTTTTGAATCGTTTTGTAATTCCTTCAGTTGTCCTTGCACGACCTTACTGAGCTCTCAAAAGCTCACTTTTTATTTGACTCCCTTTTTTGCAGGTAATGATCAGTTATAGTATGCTAGGGAATGGGTTTAGGTTGTGTGAGATTCCGGTGAGCCCACCACTACTGTATAGTAAGACCCCTGCGTGGGTCGGTACTATCAACTCATACTATAGATGTTTGAGGTTGTAAATAACCTAGGTTTTTAAAGTTTTAAGTTTGAGTAGTTTTGTGATCTTGTAATTTGAAGAATTTGAGTTGATGTCGAATTAGATGCTTTGAAGTATGTGTTAGTAAACATGATGTGACAGGTTTGATGTAATGTGGTAGGTTAACGTTCCGGGAGTTCGGAGTGACGGAGCTCCGGATTTCTGAGATATTACAGTCTTTCAAGTATTAAATGTTTTCCATTGGCCTTTAATTTTCCTTTCATTAATTAGAAGGTCCTTCTGTTCATAATGGTGGTAAGTCAACACCTTTGCATTTCATTAAAGGTTAAACCTATAACTCCATGTCTAATACCCCACAAAGGTGACATCTTTTGCTATCTCGTGTTGCCATGTCACATTTGTGGTGCATTAGATGTAGAATTATGGATTTACCCTTCAGTCGAAGCAACATATATGTTAACCTCCCACCGTTATGAGAAGAAGGACCATTTCATTAAGTAAAGTGCATTTAAAGGATCAACAAGAACATTTGATACTTCAAGAACATTTACATTATTTGGACAAACTCAAAGGACTATTTTTTTTTATTTATCTATGTAAAATTTGGTGTTTAACATTTATGAACAAACCTTTGTATCTCTAAATTTTTAGGTGGCTTAGGGTTCCGATACAAAAAGACATTTAAGGATACACTACTCACAAAACAAACATGGAGGGTTTGGAATTAGCCCCATCGTTGGTGGCTCAAATACTCAAAGGCCGATATATTTAGCGAATTCAATAAGTTGAGAGACCGAAAAAAATTTCATGAGTTTGGCGTACCATTCTTGTGGGCCACAAAAATTTTAAAGTAGGGTATACAATAGCAGATTGGTGATGGTTGCTCAATATCTGTATTCGGATGGATTGATGGCTACCAAATGTTTTTTTCCTCTCGATAGCAAACTTACATAACCCTCATAAATTCTTATATGGCTGTCTATGATTTGATACATACAAATACTTTCATTTGGAACCAGGGCCTTTTATTTCATGTTTTTCCCGCAGACATAGTTGTTTCTATGCATTCGTTCTTCTCAATTCGGGCTTCTAGATTGTGTATTTTGGTCTCGTACAAAAAAAAGGTGTCTTCTCAACTGCTGTGCCGCTGGATACTTGTATTCTCCGCACTTGTGGCAGGTTACGACGGTTGTCATTGCCGACAAATATTATCACTTATCTTACCTCTGATGCCAAACTGCAACGCCCTGAAATCTAGTGTTGCTACATCTCCTGAGATCAAAATATAATCATGTCCTTAGCGTAACCATTATAATGGTAAACCAGAGTATCTAGGAGTTACGTAAACATGATCAACCAAATTAAAAAATCAAAATAATCCAAAACTTTAATACAATCCTCTCAGATTAATCATCTATATATATATATATATATATATATATATATATATATATATATATATATATATATATATAGGAAGATGATCCGTTGCTACCGCTGACAACTTAATTTAAGTTGCCAGTTGTCTGGTGTTAATTTCATTTTCAGCCCTCAACTTGTAAGCAGTTCACTTAAAACACCTCATGCTTTTCAAAAGACTAAAATTGACCCCTTTCAAAATTAGAACATGTCTTTCCTTATCAAAGAAGAATTTGGCCATACAAAATTGGTATAAGAGCCTAATCGAAGGCGAGATTCAACCGAAAACTCATAAAAATTCCTTGTTTATTAAATTATATGACAAGAATTATATACTTAGACCATGGAAAAAGTAGAAATAGAAAAAATAATAAACGACTACTTAGACAAAGTAGAAAAGGAAAAATCATTGAAAAAAGATGTGATGGATGAAATAGATCCAGCTGTTTTAAAAGAACAACAATATAAACAAGAAAAAAAAAAGTCATATCAAAAGTAAATAAGGCGTTTGCAAATATGAATTTATGGAATGGAGAAACTGATCCAAACTATGTAGGAGCGTGAAATCCAGAATTAAATTTAGAAAGAAACTCTAAATTTAATAAGATCCCTATAAGGACAAATTTAAAACAGGAATTTGTCCCCAAGAATGGAATAAATGAGCCTGTAAATCACTACAACATATATCTTGGTATTGATTGTATTTCAAATGCTGAAAAACAATCGATAACTGGGCACAAGCCTTAAGAATTGCCATAATAAGTGATAATTTAACAAAAAGGCATGCTATGAAACATTTTATTCGAGCAACCCTGTGAGGAAACGCAACTAGGTTCTGGAATAATATAGCAGATAACGGAATGATAATTAAACCCAGAGCAAGCTCAATATTTCTGACGAATGGATAATATTTTATGCAGATAATCTCAAAAGAGAGTTCTACAGAATATTTATAAATAATATAGGTATTCGAGAAAAAAAAGTGCTTTCACAAATTTGGCAAAACTACAAATATGTAATATGTGCTATTTTAAAATCTACACTTGTGAATTTGAAAAATATTTTTACAAGTTAGAACTCAAATGCAGCCTCCATTGGCAAAAATAATTTATTGCCAAACTCCCTAAACTATGGGATGAGTTAGCAGAAAAATAATTTACTAAACTCCTAAATGACGGAATGCTTTGTGATTCCTAAGGTGGAATGATTGCAGCTATAGAAGAAGTTCTAAAGATATATTGTGAAGGACAGGCAATAAAAGATATGAAAAAAACTCATATGAGTTACGATTGTTGTTCTAAAGTTGACAACAAAAATTTACGATTGTTGTTGGTTATGTGGTGAAAAAGGACATTATGCAAATAAATGTCCAAGTAAGAAAAGAAAAAAAATATAAGATCTTTCTTATTTACTGAAAAAATATACGAGCCAGAATGGGGATACGAATTAGATTCTGAAGACGAAGCAGAAGCAGAAGAGCTTGTTTCAAAATACGACTACAAATCTGATGATGAAACAACATCAGATGACGAAGAAAGTTTAAACAAAATTTTAAAAGGCGTAGGCACGATCTTCATGATGTCAGAAGCCTACGGCCATGAAGAAGAGATGATTCCCTTATTTAATAACATAATTAGTCAGAGTGAATCAATTGAGGAAGAAACTCCCGATTCTACTATAAACCATTGGGAGATGCCTATTATCAAGTTTGAAGAAATATACAAAAACTTCATATTCAGGTTCAGGAATAAGATGAATGCAAAGATCTCTGAAGGAGAAACTTCAGTATGTCAAACTGAAGAAAAATACTAGATATTCCTCTCTTCAAGACAGATAAGGCAAAACAATGCCTTAGAGAAGGATATCACTATGTCCATATTGGTATAATACAAGTTAGTCTTTGTCCATTATTCATAGATGGCAGAGATACACCGATAATCTATTTAACTGATAATCGGTGAAAAACTTTTGAAAAAGTCCTAATAGGGGGTATCCAAAGTAATTTGTATAACGGACCAGTTTGGTTTAAAACTACACCAAACTACTTTATGTCCTTAAAAAATCCTTACCTTAATAAAGCATTATGACTGAAGATTCAGACTCAAGGTATGACTGAATTATGGGGTGTGCAAAAATATTGCAGTACAATACCGTCTAGTTTACAGAGTGATAAATATCACTAATCTACTGAGTAAAACGCTAAACAGTGAAGTAGAACTATTTGAACAAACGAGTAGTAATGTCCGAGTAATAAAAACAAAGAAAATAAATTCAAAGCAACTATCATGGCCTAAAAAATGGGTGATAAGAGAAGGATTAGCTAGTAAACAACTAGAACACATCCAGATTAGAGAAAATAAAGGTGTTATAATCCTTAAAGAATGAAAGAGACATTCTGTCTCTTCAATACCTTCCACGTCTACAAATCGAAAGGCGAAGGAAATGAAAAAATTATAGAAAAAGCTATCAAAGAAGAAGATTGTTCTGATGAAGACATCACAGGGTACAAAAAAGTTACCATTCCAATCAGACTAAGTATGTCATCACATGTAGAAACCATATATGTAATGACCACCATAACATCAATGAATGACACTGTCAAGAAGAGGCTTAAAGAAAAAGGCTTGACAGAAGATGAGCTTAAAAAAGGTATTCAAGATATTATGAGCATTATAAAAAATAAAACAAGGTCAGAAAAAATAATTAACAAACGAATGGCGGTCAGTCCAAACAATTCTTATATAGAATTAAGTTTTGACTTCCAGAGTTATCACCCTTTTAAAATAAATGCTTTAGTAGGAATAAAATGGATCAAAACATATCAACTCATGAGCATGCGAATGGCAAATAGCGATAAGTTTGAGCCAGAATATGAGGCATATCATATTCTGGTCATAACAAATGAAAAACAGTTCATTATAGAGCATTAATCCAATTTGACGGCGATTTTCTAATAGGAAATTCTTTCCTCAAACAAACTGAAAATCGACCATTTATTCAGGAAGAGTTTCATATTGAAATACAACGCCAATAAATTCCATTGTTAAAATATGCTGTTCAAAAATATAAATTTAGTTTTCATCCAAAAAAACTAGGAGAAAACAATATCAAGAGTGAGTCTCTCTACGCAGCCCAGTGTGGTGAAGAGAACAGAGATAACTCATGAAAAAAGTTATTTGAAGAAGAAGTAACTAAGGAATAATTACTTAATGAAGAAATAATCAAAGAAAATGACATTTGGGCTAAAGAAATAAACCAACATTATTAATGCAAACAAGGAAAAGAAATTCCTAGTCTTGATAGTATAAAAAAAATGTTAGAAAATAATTTTTAGTGAAAACCCACTAAAATTATGAAAAAAGGATAAACCTTGAGCGACATTGACCATCAAGAATAAAGATTATGTGGTCAATGTAAAACCAATACAACATAGTCTTAAGATGGTTCGGAATTTGAACGATAGATTCCTGAAATACTAAAATAAGGGTTAATAAAACCCAGCGAGAGTCCTCATTCAAGTCCGGCTTTCGTGGTAAAAAATCGTGCAGAACAGGCTAGAGAAAAGGCCAGATTAGTCATGGATTATAGAGCTTTAAACTCAGCAACAGTCAAACATAGCTATAAAATTCCAAACAAGGATATGCTGATAAACAAAATCTAGCTAGCCAACTTTTTCTCTAAGTTTGATTTAAAAAGTGATTATTAGCAAATCAAAATAAAAAAATCATCAATTCCATTAACTGCCTTTAGCGCACCACAAGGGCACTATGAATGGACGGTATAACCATTCAGATTGAAAAATGCTTTACCTTTATTCCAAATAAGGATGGATGACATTTTTAGAAAGCACGGAGATTACTGTGTAGTGTACGTCGATGATATATTAATATTCTCAAAAATTAGAGAAGAACATAGAAATCATCTAAAAAAGATAGCACAAGAATTCATAGACCATGGATTAATACTATCACAAAAGAAATGTGAATAGGAACAAACCATCATTAACTTTCTGGGATTGAGAATAGAAGACAGTAGAAAAATTGTCCTTCAAGATCACATAGCTGAAATAATAAAGTTATTTCCAGAACAAATCAATGATGTAAAGTAACTTCAAAGATTTATTGGGTTATTAAATTACGCGAGAAAATTCATCCCGCATTTATCAAACCTAATAGAACCCTAAAGTAAAAAGCTTAAAAAGAAAAATGGATATGAGAAGATGAACATACCCAAAATATTATATGGATAAAAGGTCAGGTTAAAACCCTGCCAAAATTAAGCTTGCCTAAACAAGGAGACAAGTTAGTTCTAGAAACGAACGCTTCTGAAAATTGTTAACAATACCCCTTGATCAAGCTAAAGAACAGCAATGTGGATACTGGAGTATAACCTTTAAGAATGCAGAAATTCGGTATCACATAAACGAAAAAGAGTTTTTAGCTATAAAACCTGGCATAAAATCTTTTTATATAATTCTAGTTTTAGAAGACTTTCTTATCATAACATATAATAGGTGTTTTAAAGCTTTCCTCAAAAGAGACCTAAGAGATGTTAGTCAAACAAGACTTTATCAATGACAACAATGGTTCAGCTATTATACCTTTGATGTAGAATACATCTCATCAGCCAAAAATGTACTTACAGATAGCCTAACTAGGGAATTATGCTTTATGATACAGGGAGTTGTCGTTACCCCAAAAAAGACTAGCTCAAAAGGCCTTAAAAGAAAGGTAAGAAGCAGGAGATTCTAAAGTCGGTCTACTATCATCGGCAAAATTCGACTACTACGTCATTTATCCTAAAAGAAAGAGGATAGTTCTTTGTCACTCACAACAAGACGATACAAAACTAAGCGTTCAAAACCAATGCATAAGTTTTGGAATAAAGAGAGTAAGGCTAAAACCTCAACAGCAAGACGCCCTAAATAAGTGGGCAAAAAAATAAAAAATTATTATCCTAACAACAAGGATCTAAAAAGAAAGGTGGCAACTGACGAAGATGAAAAATCTTCAAAGTCAAGTGCTACCATAACACAAACCAATGATAATAAAACAATATCGTTTTATGATCCAGGATTTTGTGAAGAGAGTAAAAATTTCTTTGAAAATGTCTGGCATTATCTGAGGAAAATTATCAAAAAGAGTTACAAAGAACCCTCACTCAATTAACTGATTATGTTAAGCACTTAGAAGAAATACTGAATATAAACGATGAAGAAGGAGTGATAGTCCTAATAATTTGTCTAAACAAATTCATAAATGCTAATTCCCAATCGCGAATAAAAAAATAAATCCTCAGCTATACTAACATCTCATCTTTGTGCTAATCTTGGGTTGGGAGGTAAAGGAACAAAAAGCAAAAAGATGAACACAAAATGTCCATCACAAGATTTCACACACAGAGGGGGCAAAAACGAAAGTATTTTTGAATTATCAAATGAAGCCAATAAAGTGGAATTCAGATAACTCAATATACAAATGACAAAAGGGGATTAAATAACCAGTAAGCCAAATATCAGAAACTTTATTCGCCCCGAATTATTTGATCAAGTATGACTTGCCGCTTATTTAGGATATGGGTCATATCCTATGACCTTTTCGTGCTACCTGTGCTCGGGGGGGGGGGGGGGGGGGGATAAACATGCAAAAATACCTTTAGAATCTTTCTTAATTTGGAAAGTGATCAATCTTTTATGGGACAAAAAAAATATATTATCAATTTTTTTGGATGAAGGGAGTACAATTTATGGGATCTAGCTGATTTCATATACATTTGTGCTTGTTATTAAGCATAAAAAAATCTTGGTTATACTACGTCAAATATCCCAACTGGCACATCACACAAAAGTTACTATTTTTAAAAGTGACTTTAAAGTTCAAATATCACCAAGCCCTTGCGTAATTTCACAAATATATCAAGATCTTCTTTCAAAATCTAAAAAAAATCATTATAGACTAAAAGTGAAGATGGTGAAATTGCAAACCCAACAAAATAAAATCAGCTTAATCGGAGATCAATGAGTCAGTCTTTATCAAAAGAAGTTTGGTATGAGAGTTAAAGCCACATAAACAAGTGCAATTCTCACATGAAAAAGGACCACCTATAAAGTGACATGTGGTATCATGACCACACGTCCAAAGTACATGTTGGGAGTTAAGAAACAAATTTCGAGAACATATATGTAAAGTACACATTAAATTTAGAATAAAAGGACAATAGCACGTATACTTTCAGAAAAAGTTTTGTGGACATATGGTATACATGAGGATCAACAAACCCAGTAAAAATTGGACCCGATTTTCAAGTAATTAACAAACAAGAATTTAAGGCCTAATCCCAAAACTGTACCCTCAAGTTTACCCCAAGTACAGCTTTAGTACCCAAGTTTGAAGGTGTGCCAAAGAAGTACCCAACTTTTAAAAAGCGTACCAAATCAGTACCTAAGCTGACAGAGCACGGATGCCGTTAAAAAGTCAGAGGGGTAGGACTATCATTATTAAAAAAAAGATTGTTTTTACTTAAAAAGTTTAGGTACTGATGGTACAGTTTATTTTTCATAAGTACTCCTTTGGTACGATTTATTTTTACAACTTTTTCTTTTCACAGCCGTTCGATGTGGCACTATCTTAACTGTTTGATTTTTTTTTATCTTCCTTAATTAATCATTAAACTCTCTCTCTCTCTCTCTCCCCCTCCCCCTCTCCCTCTAAGCTACCATCTCACTATCATCTCGGAGCAAACGCAGTAATCACTTGTTATCCTCATCGTCCACACTAGCGACCCACCGTCATCACCACCGGTCTTGCCACTGCCACCACTTACATCAGTGAACCTTCACCACCGATCTGGCCACTGCCACATCCCACACTAGTGAACACACCACCGTTACCTCCCACCACTACCTGCCACCACGTCTCCACAAACCACCCTTCTCGCCCACCTAAGACCACCCACATATGACCACCCACAAACACTACCCATAATCCAAAGTATCCAAGGGTCGCTGCAGGCAAAACCCACTTGTCCGCCACTTAGAGTACCACCGCATCAATCAAAACTCTCCATCATGCCGACCCAGCACCATCGACCACAAAGGCAACCATTTCCTGATGTAAATCTAACACAACCACAACAACTTACTACAACCCATAGCCACCCACAACAACATACCACCACACTAACGACCACCGGCCGCCACCAAGCCCAAAATCCATGGCAACTGCCCCTAACAGAATCTCGACTAACGTCGGCCATCTTTAGCCTATCAACGGCCACCACATTTTCGCAATTGCGACCACCAGAAACACCAACAACCACTAACCTCTGCCAATCCCACACCACAACCACCGCATTTCTGCAATCACATCCACAAGAGACACCAATGACCACCAACCTTCGCCAATCCCACACCTCAACCACCGCATCCACAATCACAGCCACGGAGACACCCATAACCACCAACCGCAGAGAATATCACACCATGACCACCGTATTTTTTAGAACCACTGTAAGGGAGAAATTGTGAAATGGGAATAAAGGGGGTTGGGGCACTGTTAACACACAAATAGAGATAAAGCAGTACCTGATCCCTCTTGGGTGGTGGGACATTAGGTAAGGGAGAATTAGTTTGACAGAAATGGAGAAAAAAATAAAGCAGAGAAAATCAACAGGAAAATGGCATGAAAATACATGAGAAAAATACATGAAATGGACATAAATCGGTAGCGATTTGAACAGAGGAATCGATAATTGCAATAATGGACTGGAATAATGAAATAGGAGAAGGGAGGATGAGCTAATGGGAAGTTACGTAAAGTGAGTGGAGGGTATCTGGTAACTGATACTGGAGTGGGCTAGTGCTAGTACCAAAGGAGTTCCTATAAAAAGTAAATCGTACCAAATTAGTACCTGAACTTTTAAAGTAAAAATATTTTTTTAATAATGACAGTTCTGCCCCTCTGACGTTTTAACGGTATCCGTGCTACGTCAGCTTAGGTACCGATTTGGTACGCTTTTTAAAAATACTTCTTTAGCACACATTCAAACTTGAGTACTAAAGCTGTACTTGGAGTAAACTTGAGAGTACAGTTTTGGGATTAGGCCAGAATTTGATAAAGGAAACTAGGTGGTGTGGTAAGCTGTAAAAAGGAAAATTATAATGACATGTATGATATAAAAAAAAATCCTTACCTCACAGCAGCGATGTACGAAGTGTCCTTATTTAGATCAATGATAATATGATTTAGGGATGACAATTGTTCGGATTGGATACGGGTTATAAAAGGTCTGTACTCGCCTCGCCATCTTTGACTCCAACTTCGCCCCGCCCTGCCATTGGTTTCATAGTTCCATCATCGATCATATGGGCTTTTTGTTACCCGATCTAATCCATCCTGCCACTATAGATTTTGTATATATGGAAGACAAGAAGGGATCAATGACTTGAGTAAGCTCTATAGCTGGTAGAACGACTAGAGACCAGTGAGGTCAGTAGTTCGTCGCCGATAAATGGATTGGCATTAGTGGACAATGGTGGCTGATGCGGTCTTCATTGTTGGTGAAATTACTGATTACCCATGAGGTTATTGCTCGTCACCAGTGGATGGATCGGCGTTTGTGGACACGGCAGTTTAAAGCAAAATTAAAAGAAGAGAGAATGAAGGAGAAAGATGAAAGAAGCTAGTGTTTTTTCGTTAGCTATATGTACAAAGCCTAGGGTTTATGAAATTAAATACCAAACCCACCCCTTTACCCGGTCAAAGTCTAAAGAGTCCACTCCCATAAGAGCACACTAGGGTGGATATCCGCCGAGTATGGGTCAATTACCATCTCTACTAGGATTGAACATAAAAATGAACCTATATGCTCTCATAGAATCCATATCTAATCAAATTCAAATCAATAACTGCAATCTTTACGTAAATAATAGGCCTAAATCATAATCAAGTAGTTTTAAATTACCAAAAATGATGCTTGAAAACCTAAGTCTTCAACTAGGGTTTTTCCTTCTTTTTTTTCTTCTCATTGTCTCACCAATGACAGATGGAAACTTTTATGTTTTCCTCATCCTTTTGTGATTGCTACTGTAATTAGAATATGCCTCGAAGTCCTAATAATTGCTAATATAGTTGTAATATATCATAAAATGTTAACTCAAGTCAAACTCCATTTTAGTGCCTTATCAATTATATTAGTGTCAAAATAATATGAAATGCTAATTTGTCACTAAAAATACTACCAAACAAATTTTCCAAGGCCCACTGCTTTATTTAAGTCACGACAACTTTTTTAATTATTATTTACACAAGTAGCCTATTAAATTAAAGGAAAAACAATGTATCAATAGTACTTAAATAAAAATATGAGGTATTACATTCTCCCTTTTAAAAAATTCTATCCTGAAAAAAACGTACCTTAATCATCAAAGAGTTAATAGCTTCTTGCCTTGTACATGAGGCATCACATAACTACTCCTTTAACAAAAATTTTATCCTTGAAATATTTATGACTTATTTAACAAAAAAATACCGAACTAATTATTCCGCTCAAAATTCAATGTCTATGAAACAAATGAAATGAATATTTAATCTATTACGCCTTCACTACACTACTCTACTCTGATAATATACCAAGCCATACTCATTACAAAATATGCCTAATGTTAGTATGCTTAACTTCAGGCCTATGGAGTACCAAAGTAACAACCAATCTTCACATTGCATGGGGCTTGTATTCTACAACATCTAAACTAGGAAATCTAATGTTCATTGTCCTCACCTCCACAACCTTATACTGGCATCTAGGTCATTAAAATCTATGCCTAGAGAAAGTCACGAATGGAACCATCTCAATACTTTCCTAATGACAGCTGTTATAGACAAACTCAAACAAGGGCACATGCTCATCCAGATTACCATGAAAAGTCCCAAGAACAAACATGTTGCAGACCCTCTAATGTTTGAATCAACTCATTTTTCCTAATTCCCAACTCTGAAAGTCTGTCGATAACTGAGGCTGACTAGTAACCAAAGTTGCTAAGTTACTTGCTCGCTTTCGGCTTAGTACATCGATCACGCCATTAGCCTCACAAATATGATAATACTTAATGAAATCGACAACGTTGAATTCCATAGTTGCATATTATACATCAACAAACATCTAAATGAGCCCAAGCTTCTCTCAAGATCTAAATTCAGTAAGTGATAGTGCCCCGCAACTATGTATGTCGTTCATGCCTTTCAGTGTTTGCCATTTTCCTTGTCCGTGTGTTCGGCTTGTACGGAGGGCACTGGATTGCTGGCACCAATTGTGACAAGCAATATCATGTTTGACGTGGTTCTCTTTTTTGTTAGCTCAACCTAGTTATCGCGAAGTCCCATATTTATAGGGCATATCTATACTACTATGGCTTTTTGGGCTATATGGTGCGACTGGAATGAGGTAGTCCCTCGTGCAATGAATTTACTACGACCATTACTCTGGCCAAAATTAAGAACTTGGTCGATGATGTGGGGGTGACAAGAGGTATCAGTGACGATTGGCCAAAGTTTTACGTGGTCACACTCCTTACTAAGAGTGTTATTAAGGTCTATATACCTTTTCACCCCCTCCATCCACTCCACATACCTAAGATGTGTGGATGTTCTCTCCTTCCTACCCCTGTGTTTTATACGGTATTCACTACATCCTTTGTCAGAGTGTTGTGCTTGAGTTGGATTGTTTTTGGTTGATGCTCGGTAGACCCCGATTGGATATAATACGTGAACGATTTATGGGGTTGATGGACTGTGTGCCCAGGCAAATGCAGTTCACTTAACGCTTTCTAAATTATCTAAAAGTAAATGTCTGCAAGTTATTTTCTGATTCTGTGCTCTGATATGCTTAGCTGATTATAGATAGGATTGTGACGTCTGTCCATACTACTTCACTGTTGTTCTCCAAAGCTGCTGCATTTCGCACTCTGTATGCATTGCTTGCGGAACATTTCTTGTCCTAAGCCTACCTTTGGCTTAGACATCTCATCTTATGCTACTCGAGCTAGGCTTTTTATACATCAGGAGTCACTTCCTACTGCTATCCAGGTTGATACACTCTTTTAGCCACCTCGAACTTTAGCTGTCTCGACTCTTAACGTGGCTATAGTTCTGCCAGTGATATTTTGGTTGGAGTATGGATTTTTGGCCTTATATTAGTGGTATTGATACCTATTGGACCGGGGTGTCGGTTTATATGTACTATCCAATTATAACCCAAAACAAAAACGAAAGAACATTCGTGCATAAACAAATGAAAAAAATTTAGCTGCTATTCCGGTTTGAGGAATCTTCTTCCTACCTCCTATATAACGATAATTAATCGTTTCTAAATATTCTTATTGACTTTTATTTAATGACGCTAAAAAAGTACTGTTAATAATTGTCACTGAAAATATTAAAAAAAAGTCACTAAAAATATTTAATAATTTTTAATTGTAACTATACAAGAGGTTGAACGAATATTAAGAGCCAAAGTTTATTCTAAACATACAAGCCGAGAAGGAAGACCCACGTGGGTTTAACCTCAATGACCAAACTGCGATCTTCGCTGTAAGTTTACGCACAAACAAACAGGCCGAAAGGGAAGGGCTCACGTGGGTTTTTAAGTATTGGGAAACTGGAAAGACAAGAGAGGGAGGAGAAGGAAGAAGATGGAAATGCAGCAGCTTCTAAGCATGGGTTTCCCCAAGGACTTAGCCTCTCAAGCCCTCGCGGCCACCGGCGGTAAATCCTCCGTCAAGGCCACCGAATGGATCCTTAACCACAAAACCCTTCCCCCTGATCCCACTCCCACTCAAAACCTCGTCCCACACAACCCCTCATTAACCCCTTCTCAATCCAAAATCAACCGCTTCTTTCACTTCCAATCGCCCAAGAAACAAGAAAACCCATACCACCCTGAGAAACAACACCAACAACCAGAGGACGCACAATCACAGGCACTGCCGAATAAGCGTCGCAAAAAGGAAGAGCAACAGACACCCCACGAGCCATTATCAGAGCGAATGCGACCCCGCACCATCGACGAAGTCGTCGGCCAAGACCATCTCCTTGCCAAGAAGTCCCTCCTTCGCTCCGCCATCGACTCCAGTCGCCTTCCTTCCGTCATCTTCTGGGGTCCGCCCGGTACCGGTAAGACTTCAATCGCCAGAGCCATCGTTAATTCCTCTTCCATTTCGTCCACCTATCGATTCGTTTCGCTATCGGCGGTAATATCCGGGGTTAAGGACGTTAGGGATGCCGTGGAAGAGGCCAAAAAGTTGAAACTGAAGAACCGTAAGATTAGGACAGTTCTGTTCGTAGATGAAGTCCATCGATTTAACAAGTCGCAACAGGACTCATTTCTACCTGTAATTGAGGACGGAAGCGTTGTTTTCATGGGTGCCACCACTGAAAACCCATCGTTCCATTTGATTACCCCGTTATTGTCACGTTGTAGGGTTTTAACTTTAAACCCCCTGGAACCCGACCATATTGCTACCCTTCTGCGTCGAGCTGCTGCTGATGTCGATAAGGGTTTGGCCCGAAGCGTGGCGGCGAGGATTGGTATTAATGAGGAAGCTGTTCAGTTTCTGTCCGAGAATTGCGATGGAGATGCCAGGGTTGCATTGAATGCGTTGGAGATTTCGGCTACTACTGTGGCAGCGCGGTTAGGGAACCACGTTGAGCAATTTGCCGATGAAATTGAAGAGGGAAACGAGGGAGGTTGTGCTTTGGCCGTGGTTACTCTGGATGAGGTCAAGGAAGCATTACAGTGTAAGCATCTTGCTTATGACAGAGCAGGGGAACAACATTACAACCTGATTAGTGCACTTCACAAATCGATGAGGGGAAGCGATGCGGATGCCTCGATTTACTGGCTGGCAAGGATGTTGGAAGGTGGCGAAAATCCTCTCTATGTTGCGCGTCGGCTGATCAGGTTTGCGAGTGAGGACGTGGGGTTGGCTGATCCGTTGGCTATGGCGCAGGCTGTTGCGTGCTACCAAGCTTGTCATTTTATAGGGATGCCTGAGTGTAATGTGAACCTAGCGCAGTGTGTTGCTTACTTGGCCTTGGCTCCTAAGTCAGTCTCTGTTTATCGAGCTATAGAGGCCGCACAAAAGGTTGTTAGGGAATCGGCTGGACAGAATGAGGGTGTGCCTCTCCATCTGAGAAATGCACCGACCAAGCTAATGAAAGAACTTGAGTATGGCAAGGGCTATATCTACCCTCCTGATAATCCTTGCTCTTCATCGCAGACCTATCTACCACAATCACTTGGTGGTTATAAGTTCCTTAACTGGCCAGATGGCTCTGCCACTGATAGATGAGGAACTATCAGCGACAACCGGGAGTCTTGGATATGGTCATTTCTACCTGTTTGAAGCCCTTTCTAATTTCTTTTGCTTGTGCACTAATATGTTCACTCTATCGTGGAAATCAAAGCTGTTATGTCACGTCTTGACAGTTTTTTTTTGTTTGTAAAGATATGAATGGTGGGATGAATGAGGAACTCAGGTAAGCTTTTCTATGTTATGCTTAATGAAGTTTGACGGTTCTACTTGTTGATCTGTGTGGATTGAAGTACTTGAGTGAAGTTCTAAACTTTATAGATGCACTTGGCATTGTTGCTAGTGGTTTGAAGTTATTTCTGTTTGTAGATTAATTCTCCAAGAATCTAGGAATATCGAGAAACCAAGACTCGTCCGGAAAGGTCCCAACGAAATGCCTCTCGACCAATTGGAGGAAATGTTTCTTGATCAGATGTTCTTCTTTGGGGAGGTGGTGGTGGGCAAGGGGTTGTTAAAAGTTGGGGCTACTCTTCTTAGCATATCAGTTTTTATGACATTTTATAGTAGTATTAGCATAACAATTTTGCTGTGATTGCTCTAACATTTTGGCTTTCGAGAAGGTGGAATCATACAGCTTAGGTTCTGTCATAGGCCAAAACTTTAAAAGTCCACTTGAGCTAGTTTTTCTAATACGTTTAGCCTGTTCACCTGTTTTGTTGACGCCTCTGGTTCCCTAACTTAATTGTTATTGGGATGACATCCACTTTCATGAGAATAATTTGAGCTTGGTGGAATTAGTCACTTGTACTTGTTGTGCAATAGGTTATAATAGGAGCATAACGCTGGCTAAATTTTACAGACTGATTAAACGAACTTGGCTTGAGTTGTTAACTGGTTGTAAGATTTAGTTTTGGCATCAAAGATGCAGTTGAAAAAGGAAGTAGTCAGACGAGGCTAGCAGCTAGTAATGTTTTCTAGATGGTGACGCATTGACATACATTAGCCCATGGTAAACACATATGACACTTGCAGCCGACCATAAGTTGTTGAGATCACAAATTCGTCGAATTCTTAAGTATGTTGTGGTTGATTGTATAAGCCAATCCCATTGAATGTTGTGAACCTAGAGGTACATTGTGTTCTCTCTCTTTTACGCACATATACAAGCTTAGGTGATGCTTGTTTTGATAATCTCGAAACGTACATCTCTGTTGACAACTTGGAAAACTTCTGGGCGTTTTGTTATCTACATGATGAAAATCTTATGTCAATAATTAGTACTAGAGATGAAGGGAAAAAGTCTACTTGATATTATTACCACTGTTGCTAGAGTAGCTCGTCGGAACAGCTGGATTTAAATCCAAATTTCAACTCTCTCTCTCTCTCTCTCTCTCTCTCTCTCTCTCTATATATATATATATATATATATATATATATATATATATATATATATGCCTGTCTGTGTCTGCGTGCGCGTGCGAGTTATTACAAAATCAAGCCATGAAGAAGAGAGCCTAATTTCTCTTGAGGATCTGTTTGAGTACATTTGAAGTTGGTTGCCCAAGGGTGAGCATCTTTGTACCACTTAAATTGGCATATGGGTAGATCAAATTGTTCTTACGAAGGTGTTGAGGTGCCTGTTTCCCTTTGACAGTCTTAGCCTCCAAACTAGTATATACACGTAGAGGTGTCAAATGGGTCAGGCTTGGGCCTGTCCAGCCCAAGCCCATCGGGCCTCCAGCAAAACGGGTCGGGGCTGGGCCAAGGGCTGCCAAACGGGCCGGGCCAAAATCTGGGGATATCTGGGCCCGGTCCAAGCCCCCAGGCCCTAGGCCCAACATTTAGGGTCAGGCTCGGGCCTGGGCCCAAATTTTTTTTTTTGCATTTTCTTGTTATGCAAATCAATAAAATTGAAAACAAACGTAATTTCTCATGGCATTATACAATCTCCCACTCCATTGTATCTACAAACAGCCAACATGTCAATATGACCCTAAGAAAAGAATGCAAACTAATAAAAAGGACTCTAAAATTACAGGTGATGGTCCCTTTGAAGGGTTGTATTTGCAGTATTGAAGAATAACCGGACTTTGAGAGAACAAGAGTCACAAGGTAGAACAACAGATGTTGGCAAAGCATTTCGTGACTGTAAGGAAATCATACTCCTGTCCCTTGACAATACAAATCCCATCTCGCTCAACTCCAGAGAGTCGATAGAGTAGTAATCACTACATCGGCATTGGTACAAAAACTCCACGACATCACCAGCATCTTCAACCGTCAGATCCTCAAAGGTGACATCTTCTGTGCCAATGGCATCCTGTCTCAACGCGCGCCGCTTGGTATCATAAACTCCACGTGACTGTATATTGCCAAGGAGTTCCCAGGCCCTCTGAATCTCCAAAAACCGATCTCCTGTGCCGTGCTCTGGGTAAGACGTTTCAGCTGCCTTTTGCATCGTATTAGGATGGGAATTAAGGATAGCAGATCTGTAGCTTGTACGGATTTCTTCTAAGCATGCATCTTCCTTCACCCCGAGAATGTCATAGTGAGTTTTGAGGATTGAAGTGTCACCAGAAAGCATGGTTGCAAGCTATTCTTGTTGGCTTCTTTTCACTGGGAACACAAAAGAGAATTTAATATATTATCAGCAGCATAATAGTGTTCAGCATAAAAACAGGAATGAAGATGAGAAAAGAACCAAGCAGAATTAAAATAATTTAGTAAATGTAAAAGTTACCATAATTTGTACAGACCTACCGATGACTGCTTCAGTTCTCTTATTTCTTTGTTGAAAATGCTTTAAGCCCCAAGGTTTCATTATCAGATCTCCCTAGGTTGAACTCTTAGGTCAGGGCCAAAAGAGAGCCGGGCCGGGCCAAACTCGGGCCATTTTAGGGCCGGGCCTAAAACGGGCCATTTTAGGGCCGGGCCGGGCCTGTTTCTCAAAAAATTAGGCTTGGCCCTGGCCCAAGCCCTAAGGGTTAGGGCCAGTCCAGGCCCAAAAAAGGTCCAGGCCAGCCCGCGGGCCGCCCGACCCATTTGACACCTCTATATACACGTTGCAAGTCTCTCTACCTGTTGCCAAGTTGTTTTGAGTTGGTTGATGCTCAAAAACAGCCGCGCCGAGCCTTGCTTGGGGTTGCTCGGGGTTGTTCAAACTTGGTTCATTTTATTTACCGAGCTTTAAATTGTGATCAAGCTTGGCTTGTTCACCTATCACGTCGATCTTAACCAAGCAGTTTTAGTATAGAAATTAACAAGCTTGTAAATATATTCAAGCCTTGGTTCTTTTATCTTACCAACCGGTAACGAACAAGCTTTTCGACAAGAGAATATGAGCCGAGCTCGTTGTACAACCCTACTCGAAACATGGTATCATAATTGGCTTTAGGAGTTTTTTTTTACCATGCTTGAGTCGAGGCTTAACTTTGCCCCCTGTTTGCATCTGTTCTCTATATATGTAACCTCTCCTCATGTCTAGGTTGCAAGTTAGAAGACACGAGAGCTTGGCGCTATAACTCCATAGCCTCCCTCCGAGTTGCTTTGATCAAGAAAATTTGTGGTTTTTGACCGGCCAATAAGTATCTGGTTTGATGATCTACCAGTGCAACTTCATACGAGTATATGTGGGCAAAGTTTGTCATATCCTATAGGTAAAAAATCATGTTAAATCTCTTTTGTGGATTATGATCAATGATGCAGATTATACATAGCTAGTGGTATTTCTGTTGTTTGGCGGATCTTTCTTTTTTTGGTCCTAGGTGGCACTTGGCTTCATCTTCCATTTCTGAGAATCAGCATGATATGCAATGCTGTTCTGGCCGACGTTCTTAGACTCGATGGATTAATAGGAAAAGAAAATGGGAAAAGAAAGAGGAGTTCCATGGCATAGTTAACTGAGATCGAGGGAAGGAACCTGGCCTTTAATGTCGGTTTCGTCACCTAATCTGCTTCAAGTTTTTTTGTGCAGTAAAGCGTAACATCCTTAATACTGGCTTTGTTTATCTAGTTAATAACTTTTGGGGAAGGTAGCTAATGACTCTGCATGCTCTGCAATTTTCCCCCCAACACCCCTTCGACTTTAAATTTAATACACCCCCACCCTCCGGGGCCAATTAAGAACATTGGGCACCCTCAACGAATACTGTTAAATTTGACAGTGCGCGTCAAATGATTTTTTTTCAAAAGTAACAACTTTTCTCTTTTCCAGTTCCTCCTCTCTCTACTCCCCATGTCAAACCCATCCCCCACCATAGGCACACCATCAAGTTCAACCATCACCTCATTGCGCCCGCACGCGAGCACACACAAAACTTTGCACATACCCACACGCGCACTTTGAGTGTAGTGTGCGTGTGTGGGTCTTTGTTTGTGAATGGTGTAGTTTGTGTTTTTTAGTGTGTGTTTGTGCGTGTAGTGTGTGTGTGCGCGCGCGCGTGTTTGGGTCTTTGTTTGTGAATGGTGTAGTTTGTGTTTTTTAGTGTGTGTTTGTGCGTGTAATGTGTGTGTGCGCGCGCGCGTATTTTTTCACCAAGTCTTTGTGTGTGCCTGTGTTTTTCCAGTGCATATTTATTAGTGCATGTTTGTGTGTGCGCTTTCGGAGTGTGTTTGCTTGTGTGTTTTCACAAAGAACTTTGTACAGAGACAATCAATGGACAACTCAGTTGGTCCCCAAACATCAGCATATAATAATTGGAGTTGTTGAGAGCTAATTAGGAAGTATTTGGCAAAGGGAAGTTCGTGAATCATATTGCAATTACAAAAATTACAATGAACTGAAATTTGGGATGAAACATGAGAGCCTAACTTAATTGACTGAAGATTTGAGCGTAGTACTTGGAGAAAGGGAGACCAAGACGTTAAAGCCATTCAGTTAATTGAGATTTTGATGTTGAATGAACTTCTGGTACGAGTGCGGAGGACAGAGAGTAGACATCGTTTACATTCTCCCCGTGAAGAAGTGGCGCCCCTATGCGGAGATCCTTCACCATAAAAGATGGAGGAAAAAATTCATGTGAGACGTTGTTTGAACGACATAATTTGGCAAAGCAAATGAGGTTCTGATTGATCGAAGAAACACATAAAACATCATCTAAGGTGAAGGTTGCAAAGTTTGGTAGTGCCAACTTGTGAGATATTCAAACATGTACAATCACTGAGATGGATTTTGGCCTCCATAATCCAAGTAAGTGTGAAGATGATCAGTGTCAGAGGTAACATGATAAGACACTCTAGTGTCAAAGAGCCAGGATGATGAGGCTGGACAGTGGAGTGCAGTGGCATTGGCAGTCGGCGTAGCAACTTGTGGTAAGGGTACGGAGTGTGTCGTTTGCACATCATTATCGTGAAGAAAGCGTGCAAGTTTGAGGCACTCATTTGTAACATAACCAGGATGACCACATAAGCTACAATAGGAAGAGGACCGAGGAGTATTTGAGCGGTTATTGGAGTTCAAGTTGGACCAATTGTTGCGACTGGCAGTAGCAGGATTTGGACGGCCAATGAAATAGTCATTTCCATGATGAGTGAACTGGTTGTTGCTGCGATCAGAGGACTAGTTTTTTTTGGTGTGGTGTAGTTCGAGATAAGAAACGGTTTTGTCGATGAGTATAATTTGTTGTTTCAACTAAGAGAGGAGGAGTAGGATCTTCCTTCTTGTGATAGAGTTCATAGTCCCCAAGTTTATAGAGTTCATCATAGGTGATAAGGATGTCACGAGCCCGAAGGGCGGCGTAAATTTTTTTGAATTCAGGGCCTATACCAGAAAGGATATAGAGAACCAATCCATGAAGAAGAGAGACTAATTTATCCAGTCTACAATGCCAATGAGCTGATAATCATAAATTGACTTTGGATGCTGTTGACCTCTTTGAGTACATTCTTTGTACCACAAAATTGGCCTACGGATGGATCCAATTTTTGTTACTAAGGTGCTGAGCCACCTCCTTTCAACAGTCTTAACATCCAAAGTAGTATATGCACGTTGCAAGTGTCTCGACCTGTTGCCAAGTTGTTTTGAGTTGGTTGATGCTCTAAAACAGCTGTGCTGAGCTGAGCTCGGGGTTGCAAGCTTGGTTCATATTATTTACCGAGCTTTAAACTGTGATCAAGCTTGGCTTGTTCACCTATTAAGTTGATCTCAACCAAGCAGCTTCAATATAAAAACTATCGAGCTTGTAAATATGTTCAAGCCTCTTGGTTCTTTTATCTTACCAACCGATACCGAAGAAGCTTTTCAACAAGCGATTATGAGCCGACCTTGTTGTACAAACCTACTCAAAACTTGGTATCATAATTGGGTTTTAGGAGTTTTTTTAACCATGCTTTAGTTGTGTCTTTGCTTTGCCCCTTGTTCGCATGTATTCTCTGTGTATGTCACCTCTCCTCATGTCTAGGTTGCATGTCAGATGACGCAAGAGCTTGGCACTATTAGTCCAACTCCTTGCAAGTCCTTTTGATCAAAAAAATGTTATGGTTCTGGACCAACCAATAGGTATCTGGTTTGGTGCTCTAAGAGTGCAACTTCATACGAGTATGTGTGGGTAAAGTTTTTGCTATATCCGGTAAGTCAAAAATCATGTTAAATTTCTCTTTTGTGGATTATGATCAACAATGCGGATTAGATATAGCAACTGGTGATTTACGTTGTTTGGCATCATCTTTCTTTTTTTGGTTCTAGTTGGCACTTGGCATCATCTTCCATTCTCAAAAATCAACAAGCTATACAATGTTGTTCTGACCGACATTCTTAGACTTGATCTGTAAATAGGAAAAAGAAAATGGAAAAATAAAGAGTGATGCGGCATAATTGACTGAGATCAAGGAAAGACACCTAGCCTTTAATGTTGATTCCGTCGCCGAATCCGGTTCAAGTTTTTTGTGCACTGAAGTGTAACATCCTCAATACCGACTTTGTTTATCTAGTTAAAACTTTGGGGAAGGTAGCTAATGACTCCCTGTACAATGCATGGTTCCGTCGCCTAATCCGGTTCAAGTTTTTTGTGCACTAAAGTGTAACATCCTCAATATCGGCTTTGTTTATATACTTAAAACTTTGAGGAGGGTAGCAAATGACTCCCTATACAATGCATGTTGGGCTATCAAGGGAATTGGGCACCCTTAAGGAATACCGCCAATTTTGACGGCGTGCGGTCAATGCACACATTTACTAACGATTTTTTTTCAAAAATAACAAATTTGCCCTTTACCACTTCATCCTCTCTTAACCCCCCCCCCCCCCCCCCCCCCCCACGTCAAACCCACCCGCCACCCCCTCTCCAACTCTCGCCCATATCCCTCGCCGCCCACCACCACACACACCCTATCCAAGTCACCCATCACCTCACTATGCACACACGCACAAAACACTGCACATACCCACAAACGCGCACACACGCTGTGCGTGTGCAGATGCATTATGCATGTGTGGGTGTTTGTTTGTGAATAATATAGTCTATGTTCTTTTAATGTGTGTTTTTGCGTGTAGTGTGTGTGTGTTTTCACTGTGTGATTACGTATTCTGTAATTGCAGTGTGTGTTTGTTAGTGCGTATCTGTATGTGTGTTTTCAGTGTATTTTTTCGTGCGTGTAGTTTATGTGTGTTTTCACAATGTGTTTGTGCAGAAATGATCAATGGACAGCTCAGTTGGTCCCCAAACATTAGTAGGTACTAATTGTAGTGATTGGAAGTTGGTTAGCGACTTTTCAGAAAAGGGAAGTTCGTGGTTCTTATTGTAATCACAAAAATTACAATAAAATGAACTTTGAGACGAAACATGAGAGCCTAATATATTTGACTGAAGAATTGAGCGTAGTACTTGGATAAAGGGGTGACCAGAACGTTGATTCCATTCAGCTATTTGAGATTTTGATGTTGAATGAACTTGTGGTATGAGTGAAGAGGACAAGGATAGACATCATGTACATTCTCCCTAAGAAGAAGTGGCGACCTTGTGCATGGATCCTTCACCATAAAAGAGAGAGTAAAAAGTTCAAGTGAGACGTCGTTTGAACGACATAATCTGGCAATAGACATGAGATTCTCATTGATGTAAAGGAACACATAAAACATCATTTAAGGTAAAGGATGCATGTGGGGTGCAAAGTTTGGTAGTGCCAACAGGTGAGATAGTCAAACCCGTACCATCACTGAGATGGACGACCTCCATAATCTGAGTAAGTGTTAAGATGATCAGTGTCAGAGGTAACATGATCGCTTCACAGTCAAAAAGCTAGGATGATGAGACTGGATGGTGGAGTGCAGTGGCATTGGCAGTTGGTGTAACAATTTGTGGCGACGGTACAGAGTGCGTCGTTTGCATATCATGTCCAAGTTTGCAGCGAAAGCGACCAAGTTTGCGGCAGTCATTTGTAGCATGTCCAAAATGATCACAGAAGGGAAAATAAAAAGAGGACCGTGGGTATTTAAGCGATTATTAGAGTTCAAGTTGGACTAATTGTTGTGATTGGTAGTAGCAGGATTTGGACGGCCAATGAAATGGTCATTTTCACGATGAGGGACTGGTCATTGCTACGACCAGAGGACTGATTGCATTGGTGTGGTGTTGTTTGAGATGAGAAACAGTTTTGCCGATTAGTGTAATTTGCGGTTACAACTGGGAGAGAAGGAGTAGGATCTTCCTTCTTGAGATGGAGTTCAAAATCCCCAAGTTTATCGAAGAGTTCATCAAAGAAGATAGAAGTGTGTGTGTGTGTGCCCACCCTTATTCATGATGTATCTTCCATTGCTATTATAAATTATTCTGCAATTTCAGAATCTTCCAGGATGGTCAAAGGTATGCACCTTCTTCCCCAAGCCATGAAAAAGAAAGCCTAATTTCTCCGGTCTATAAGGTCGGCGAACTGATAATCATAAGTTGACTTTTCGATGTTGACGAGCTATTTGAGTACATTTAAAGTTGGTTGCCCAATGTTGAGTGTCTTTGTACCACTTAAATTGGCAAATGGGATAGATCAAATTGTTGTTACTAAGGTGTTAAGGAGCCTGTTTCCCTTCGGCAGTCTTAGTCACCAAGCTAGTATATACATGCTGCTAGTCTTTCCACATGTTGTCAAGTTGTTTTGAATTGGTTGATGCTAAAAAAAAGCCGTGCCGAGCTGAGGTCAGGGTTGTTCAAGCTTGGTTCATGTTATTTACCAAGCTTTAAACTGTGATCAAGGATGGCTTGTTCACCCATCAAGTCGATCTCAACCAAGCATCTTTATCATAGAATTTAGCGAGCTTGTTTATACGTTCAAGTCTATTGGTTTTATTATCTTACCAACCGATACCAAACAAGTTTTTCGGCAAGAGAATATGAGCCGAGCTCATTGTAGAACCCTACTCGATACACGGTATCATAATTGGGTTTTTGGAGGTTTTTTTTACCACGCTTTAGTGCGGCTTTGCTTTTCCCCCTGTTTGTATCTTTTCTTTGTGTATGTCACTTCTTCTAGTGTCTAGGTTGCAAGTCAGAAGACGCGAGATCTTGGTACTATTATTCCAAAGCCTCCTTTGGAGTCTCCTTAATAAAAAATGTGGTGGTTCTGGACCTGCCAATAGGTGTGTGGTTTTGATGCTCTACGAGTACAACTTGGTACGAGTATATGTGGCCAAAGTTTTTTTATATCCGATAAGTCAAAAATGTAAGGCTAAATTTCTCTTTTGTGGATTATGATCAAGAATGTAAATTATATATATCAACTGATGATTGTTGTTGTTTGGTATCATCTTTCTCTTTTTGGTCCTAGTTGGCACTTGGCATTTTCCATTACTGAATATCAGCATGATATACAGCATTATTCTAGCGTCGTTCTTGTACTCGATTGATTAATAGAAAAGGAAAATAGGAAAAGAAAGAGGAGTGATGTGGAATAATTGACTGAGATCAAGGGAAGGAAACTGGCCTTTAATGTCGATTCTGTTGCCTAATCTGGTTCAAGTTTTTTGTTCAATAAAATGCAACATCCTTAATACTGGCTTTGTTTATCGAGTTAAAATTTTTGGGAAGGTAGCTAATGACTTCATGTACAATGTGCATTGCGCAATTCCACTACCCCCCCCCCCCCCCCCCCCGCCCCCCAAAACATCAAAGCATGCAATGGCTAACGATTTATTTTTTCAAAAATGATAACTTTGCCCTTTACCACTTCCTCCTCTCTTCCCTCTCCCCAGTCAAACCCATCCCTCACCCCCTCCAATTGTTTCCCTATCCCCCTACCACATGCACACTATCCAGGTCACCCATCACCTCACTGTGCACACACATACACAAAAAACTATACACGTACCCACAAATGCACGCACACTATGCGTGTGCACGTGTAGTGTGCTTGAGTGGTCTTCGTTTGTGTATTATGTAGTCTGTGTTTTTTAGTGCATGTAGCGTGTGTGTGTGTGTGTGTTTTTTTTTCAGTGTGTCTGTTTTTACAATGTGTTTGTTAGTGCGTGTTTGTTTGTGTTTACGTGCGTGTACTTTGTGTGTGTGTTTTCATATGTGATTCTGCAGAAACAATCAATGCACAGCTCCAGTTAGTCCCCAAACATCAGTATATACTAATTGGAGAGGTTGAGAACTGGTTAGCGAGTTTTCGGCAAAGGGAAGTTTGTGAATCTTATTGCAATCACAGAAATTACAATGAAATGAACTACTTCGGGACGAAACATGAGAGCCTAAGTTAGTTGACAAAAGAACTGAGCATAGTACTCCGATAGAAAGGTGACAAGATGTTGATGCCATTTAGTTAATTGAGATTCTTATGTTGAATGAACTTGTGTTATGAGTGAGGAGGACATGGAGTAGACATCATTTACGTTCTCCTTGCAAAGAAGTGGCGCCCTTGTCTGTAGACCCTCCACCATGAATGAGAGAGGAAAAAATTTAAGTGAGACGCTGTTTGAACGACATAAATTGGCCCTTGTTCTGATTGATGGAAAGAACACATAAAACATCATCTAAGGTAAAGGATGCACGTGGGGTGTAAAGTTTGATAGTGCCAACATGTGAGATAATCAACCTGTTCCATCACTGAGACAGATTTCAACCTCCATAATCGAGTAAGTTTGAAGATGATCAGTATCAGAGGTAACATGACGAGACGTTCTAATGTCAAACAACCAGGATGACGAGGCCAGATAGTGGAGTGTCGTGGCATTGGCAGTCGGTGTAGCACCTATGGTGATGGTACAGAGTGCGCCGTATGCACATTATTTTTGCGAAGAAAGTGAGCTTGCGGCACTCATCTGTAGCATGTCCAGGACCTTCATGGAAGCGACAACAGGAAGAGGACCAAGGATTTTTTTAGCAATTATTGGATTCAAGTTGGGCCAATTGTTACGACTTGCAGTAGTAGGATTTGGACGGCCAGTGAAATGGTCATTTTCTCGATGAGTGCACTGGTCATTGCTGTGACCAGAGGACTAGTTGCCTTGGTGTGGTGTTGTTCAAGACGAGAAACAGTTATGTCGATGAGTAGAATTTGCAATTATAACTGAGAGAGAAGAAGTAGGATCTTCCTGAGATGGAGTTCAAAGGAGATAGGGGTGTCATGAGCCTGAAGGGCAGCGACAATGTATTTGAACTCAGGACCTAACCCGAAAAGGATGTAGAGAACCAAGCCATGAAAGAGAGAACCTAATTTCTCCAGTCTACAAGGCCGGCAAACTGATAATCATAAATTGACTTCTTGACGTTGATAACCTGTTTGAGTACATTTGAAGTTGGTTGCCCAAGGATGAGTATTTTTGTACCACTTAAATTGGCATATGGATAGATCAAATTATTGTTACTAAGGTGTTGAGGAGCCTATTTTTCCTTCGGTGTTCTTAGCTTCCAAACTAATATATACATGTTGCAAGTCTCTCCACCTGTTGCCAAGTTATTTTGAGTTGGTTGATGCCCAAAAACAGCCGTGTCGAGCCGAGGTCGGGGTTGTTCAAGCTTGGTTCATGTCATTTACCGAGCATAAACTGTGATCAAGCTTGCCTTGTTCACCTATCATGTCGATCTCAACCAAGCAACTTTAATATAAAAATAGTGAGCTTGTAAATATGTTCAGCTTGGTTCTTTTATCTTACCAGCCGATATCGAACAAGCTTTTCGACAAGTGAATATGAGCCACGCTCATTTTACAACCATATTTGAAACACGGTATTGTAATTGGGTTTCAGGAGGGTTTTTTTTTTACAACGCTTTAGTTGTGGCTCTGCTGTTTGCATTTGTTCTCTGTGTATGTCACCCCTCCTCATGTCTAGGTTGCACGTCATGAGATGCGAAAACTTGGTACCACTTGTCCAAAAATCACCCTCTGCGTCACTTTGATTATGAAAATGTTATGGTTCTGGACTCGTCAATCAGTATAAGGTTTTATGCTCTATGAGTGCAACTTCATATGAGTATAACTTCGTACGAGTATATGTGGGCAAAGTTTGTCATATTCGATAAGTCAAAAATCATGTAGACAAAGTTTGTCATATCCGATAACTCAAAAATCATGTTAAATTCCTCCTTTGTGGATTATGATCAACAAAATAGCAACCGGAGATTTCTGTTGTTTGGCATCATCTTTCTTTTTTGGGTCCTAGTTAGCACTTGTCATCATCTTCCACTGCTAAAAATAAGCATGATATACAAAGTTGTTCTGGGTGACGTTCTTAGACTCGATGGATTAATTGGAAAAGAAAGTGGGAAAAGAAAGAGGAATGATGTGGCATAATTGAATGAGATTAAGGGAAGGCAATTGGCCTTTGATATTGGTTCCGTCGCCTAGTCTGGTTCAAGTTTTTGATGCACTAAAGTGTAATATCCTTAATACCGTTTTTTTTTCTAGTTAGAAATTTGGGGAAGGTAGTTAATGACTCCTTACTACAATACATGCAACCCCCCCCCCCCCCCCCCCAATCCCATCAAATTTAAGCACAATACAACCCAAATAGTTAAGGAAATTGGGCACCCTCAACGGATATCGTCAATTTTGATAGCGCAAGGTCAACGCACGCGTTTACTAACGATTATTTTTCAAAAATGATAACTATGACCTTAAACACTTCCTCCTCTCTTCACTTCCCCTGCCAAACCCACTTACCCCCTCCAATTGCTGCTCCCACCATCAAACCCCCCCAATCTAGGTCACCCATCACCTCACTAAGCGCGCGCATGCGCACTCACACACACACGCGCGCACACACACATAAAACTCTGTACCCACAAACGTGTGCACACACTCTGCATGTGCGCATGCAGTGTGCGTGTGTGGGTCTTCATTTGTGTACAGTGTAGTATATATTTTTCTAATGTGTGTTTGTGCATGTAGTATGTGTGTGTGTGTGTGTGTGTGTTTTCACTATGAGGTTGAATATGTCTGTGTTTCCAGTGTGTGTTTGTGTCTTTTAGTGCATTTTTTTTTGTGTGTTTTCAATGTGTGTTTGCGTGCATGTAGTTTGTGTGTGTGTGTGTGTGTGTGTTTTCACAGTGTGTTTGTGTGGAAACAATAAATAGATAGCTCAGTTGGTCCCCAAATATTACTATATATTAATTGGAGAGGTTGAGAGCTGATTAGCGAGTTTTTAGCTAGGGGAAGTTTGTGAATCTTATTGCAATCACTTTACAATGAAATAAACTTTGGGACGAAACATGAGAGGCTA
This sequence comes from Escallonia herrerae, assembly GCA_033070095.1. Classification (NCBI taxonomy): domain Eukaryota; kingdom Viridiplantae; phylum Streptophyta; class Magnoliopsida; order Escalloniales; family Escalloniaceae; genus Escallonia; species Escallonia herrerae. Next base: position 146,286 of record JAVXUP010000855.1, read on the forward strand.
ACTTATTTGACCGAATAATCAGGCGTCGTACTTGAAGAGAGGGGGGTGGCCAAGGCGTTGATGCCATTCAGCTAATTGAGATTTTGATGTTGAATGAACTTGTGGTATGAGTGAGGGGGACAGGTACTAGACATCATTTATATCCTCCCCGCCCCGCGAAGAACTGATGCCCTTGTGCATAGATCCTTCACCTTAAAAGAGAGAGGAAAAAATTCAAGTGAGACGTTGTTTCAACGTCATAATTTGGCAATAGAAATGAGGTTCTAATTGATGGAAGGAACACATAAGAAATTATTTAAGGTAAAGGATGCATGCGGGGTGCAAAGTTTGGTAAACATAAGAGAGTCAAACCTGTACCATCACTGAGATGGATTTCATATAGGTCTCCATAATCAGAGTAAGTGTGAAGATGATCAGTGTCAGAGGTAACTTTGATGAGACTAGTGTCAAAGAGCCAGGATGATGAGGTAGGACAGTGGAGTGCAGTGGCATTGCAGTCAATGCAGCAACCTATGGTGACGGTACAGGGTGCGTCATTTGCACGTCATTTTTGGGAGAGGAGAGCTGCAACACTCATTTGTAGCATGTTCAAGACTACCATAGAAGCTAGAATAGAAAGAGAGCTAAGGAGCATATGAGCGATCATTAGAGGTCAAGTTGGACAAATTGTTATGGCTGGTAGTAGCAAGATTTGGACGGCCAGTGAAATGGTCATTTTCACAGTTAATGAACTAGTCGTTGCTATGATCAGAAGACTGGCTACCTTGGTATGGTGTTGTTCGAGACGAGAAATGGTTCTTTAATTTGCTGTTGCAACTGAGAGGGAACAGTAAAAGTTTCCTTCTTGAGATGGAGTTCATACTCCCCAAGTTTATCATAGAGTTCTTCAAAGGAGATAGGTGTGTCGCAAGACCAAAGGGCAGCAATTTTTTTGAAATCAGGGCCTAAACCGAAAAGGATGTAGAAAACCAAGTCATCCTTAGAGACGGGTTTGTCAACTAGTGCAAGGTTATAGCAATGGCGCCCATGTGGTGGAGATATTCTAGAATAGATGGAGTGCCGCAAGGGTTGTTAATGAGGTGTTGTTTGAGTGACATCGCTGGTAAACAAGATTTCTTGCAAAGAGGATGAGCAAGTGTTCACATGCTTCTTGTGGCGAGGAAATGATAGAGAATGTGAGGCTGAATGGTGTCAATGCAACTGTCTAGCATAGCATTAAGGATGAGTCGGTCTTGGCGGTGCCATAGAACATATTCCGAATTTAGAATAAGTTCAACAGAGGTGAAGGCTTCTAGAATTGTTTGGGAAGGTGGTGGATGTTAACCATCAATGAAGCCAAGCATGTTTTGACCAATTAGACCTGAGTAGAGTTGAGTTCTCCACATGGTGAAGTTGGTGTAGATGGGCTTGGTTGGAAGGTGAGATGGTGCATTGAAGAGAATGACAGGGTTTGCCATGTATCAGTGAGAGGACTTATTTGTCAAGAATCTCTGATACTGTAACGCCCTGATTTTTCGGGGCGTTAATTTCAATAGACAAAGGTAGAAAACCTCAAAATATCAAAAAGTCTTACAAACCAGTTATTCAGAGAATCTAAGAATAAGTCTCCAAGAACATCAATTAATGTCACACCGGATTAAAACAATTACGTTGACCTCAATTACTCCTACACGGAGCTCCAAAATAAAATCTAGAGCAAAATACAACAAAGGCTACTAAGTGGCCTCTTACGATCTATCCGACAATAAATATAGAAGGATAATCCTTCCCCAAAAAGTTTCTTACTTAACCATGCCTTATAATTCTTTCCACAACTTCGAACAATGGCTGATAACTTGAAAGTAATGGGTGAGTACAAAACCAGTAAAGATAATCATACACACCCACCCATATAGTACAAAGCATGCTATATCGATAACAGTACTTGGAGTTGATAAAATACGATACTAAGGTGCATGGGGAATACCAAAACCAATGCACTAACCTCTAATTCAAAAATCAGATTAACAACAAGATCAAATAGCTCATACCAACGGACAATACAATCTCAAAGTAAGGAATTTCCATGTATAACTAAATTTGCAGTGGGTCAAAAGGTTTCGACGTGTTCAAAATAATACAAAATTAAGTTCAAAACTTTTTCACAAGTTTTGATAACAATATCTTGTATTTCAAAAACACTAGTGAATTCAATGAAACTTCATTTAAGTTTGAACACGTCTTCAAATATATCAGATATCAAAATCCAAATATTCAATCAGTAGAAAGACAAAGACCAGGGATCCATTCATAAATGTGTCAGACGTACCATCAATGACACGAGAGACAAGGTTCAGAAATTAAGATCATGATCTTTAGCTTATCCCGCTGAGCTAGACCACGTTCTAATCCACGTGGGTAAGTCAGTAACAGATAAGTCACGTACACCGTGACATGGCTCACCAGAATATAAAAACATATAATCAATAATTCTTATAAGCACGAAGAAATTGAAGTCGACAAACGTATTCTCGTTCACATGATTCTACAGAGAACGGTTTAATTCAAAGGCAACTTCATCAAAAAGATGTATAGATTCCAAGAAAACTCAAAACGTAAAAGTTAAGGAGGACATGTAGCAATTTTCATAATGTCTAAGACCATCAAAGACTAAAAGAAACGAATAACAAGAGAGGAAGTCAAAGTGGATCGATTTGCAGTGTCGAAACAGTAAGTTCTGAACTGACCAATAACTTTCAAACTCAATTTTGACAAAGAACCAAAAGGATTATGCTAAAACTTTAAACTAAAAGTTAAAGAGGACTCTCTAAGGATTCCATAAAGTTTAGAATCATTAAAAAGAAAATAGAAATAAAGGATATAGAGAAAATAGAAGTGGGCTGATATACAGTGTCAAAAACAAAAAAGTCTACACTGATGAATAACTTTCAAACTCATATTCTACCAAGAACCAAAATAGTTTTGATATAACCTTAAACTATAAAGTTGAAGAAGACTCTTCAAAGATTTCAGAATGTATAAGATTATCAAAAACCAATGAGAAATAAAGAAGATATAAGAAATCAAATTTGGCTGACGTGAATTACTAGAAACCTAAGCACAAATATGTTCAAGTCTATTTTTCAATATTGATCACTTGGAATTTCGAAAAACCCGAAACTACAAAATTGTAAGTAACTATTTGAAGTTTTCAAAAGGTATAGGAACACTGAAATTGGACAAGGACCAAAAAAGTTACGATCTCTTGAAATCACTATAGAGATTCACAACAAAAAGATCACAAATCAATATCAATAATCAAAAGTATAAAGTACTATACGATGCAATTAGGGTACTAGAAAATCAATGGATCCCTTTAAATAATAAATCAATTAATGAACGAATTCATAATCGAAATTTAGATGGAGGTGTGAGAAACGAATTGGAAATTTAAATGGAGTAAAGGTGTGAGAAACCCCTTACCTCAATTGCGCAAATCAACTTCAAGTCTTGATCTCCTCAAATATATCAAAAACCATAATATAATAACACCAAAAATTTCAATTAGACTCTATCAATCACAATAGCTTATGTGGTGCTTACCACAAACCTCAATCCCAATATCAAAATAAACTCTTACATCAATGTAATGACCAAAATCTCAAGAGTGTTCTTTGTAAAGATTCTTTGGAGACTCTTCTAAAGTTTATGGTGCTCCTATGAATTATATTCTACATAAGTCATCAGCCTAAAAAGAATGTAATTATATTCTTAAAACAATAAGAATTTTAAAATACCCACTACGTCCCAAAATTCTCTAACTTTATAAATGAATCAAACAAAAGACCAAATTTAAATTGGGTCTTCTAATCCCAAAAGTATAACCCACTTTCCGAGAAGAAAAATCTAAATTGATTTTTAGGCCCACTATATAATTCAAAGTCACAACATATTTTAATTCGTACTAACACAAGTATCCTGATAAAAGAAATTTAAAAATATATATGGGGTGTTACAGACACCATTTTAAAAATGCAAATAATGAGTCTAAAAAATTGTTGGAGAGAATCATGGGATGTGTTCTCATTCAAAAGCGCAACAAATTAGTCATGTGTATCCGCCAAATCATGAGGATGATTTGGTCTTGCCATGCATGATAGATGAATTATTAACACTCTGCCCAAATAATGATTGACACTTGCGATCACAAGGCATTTATATAAATGATTCTAACCAGCCTTATGGCTTGAAGAAACCAATATCGTTGACCTTAAGGAGGCTTTATTACAAGGCATTTGTCTAGGTTATTCTCTACTAAACTTGCAGCTTAAAGCAACCAATGCTTCTAGTGTTTAAGAGATTATACAGACATTACCATGGATTATATAATTAACAATTGAGTGATGAGATTAAAACACTCTTTTATTGCTCTCACTGGTTGAGTCACTGATGCCTAAGCTTATACGCTTGCAACCAATAAATGCCCAAATAACTATCCATATGGTTTTGTACTTTATTCCACATAGGAACATGTGTTCCACGAGCTAGCTTGAAACCTTTTCTAGCTAAGACACGTGTCTAAGCATGGGAAAATATAGCATGCCATTGAATGAAATTGTCTAAATGCCTTAAAGGACGGAAACTACCATAAGATGGTATCATTAGCTATAACTGTAAACTGATATAAAAATTCATGAGAAACTACCAAACGCTTCTAAACCATAAGCATTTCGTCATCATCGTCATAAACTATCATTTTAGCTAAATCTGTCCTCAAACGATCATAAGTGCATCCACCAAGTCCTTTCAGCAGTAGGGGCTAGAAGATGGCTTTTAGGTTCCCCAAAATGAGGGCAAAAAATCATTGTTCATGATACTTTACGGACAGTCCTAGTAAAACACATATAACTTAAAAATGTTTCTAGTAGTTGTTCTCTTTGTCTTCCTTTTCCCTTCTTCTTCCCTTCAACAATTCCACCCTCACAACCAGTTACGCTATACTCTATACACCATTACCACCTCCGATGTGGGTCTAAGCCTCCATTCCTCACCAGAACCAGCCCACTGCTGGTCCACCCACCAACATTAACAACATCATGGCAAAATCAAACCCACAACCACCGTTCCCACTACCATAGCTAGCCCATCGCCCACCCATCCACCATCCATTTTTAATAACACCACCTTACCATTTAACGACCACCTCAACAACCAACACATCGCACCCAGAATGATGGTTCCTCACCACCCAACCAACCCACCGCGACCCACCCATTACCAATTGACAACACCACCAAGACAACTACCACATCAAACCCACAACCACCGTTCCCCTCCACTAGAGCCAACAGGTCGCCCATAACCCACCACATTAACATTAGCACCTCCAAATAATTAAACAAACACCATGATAACCACCTCCATCAAACTCACAACCACCATTCCCCACCACCACAGCCAGCCCACCGCACACCCACCTTCACCCATTATCAACAACACCACCAAACCATTAAACCTTTACCACATGTATATCGAACTTAACCACATGTACAACAACCACCATCATAAGCCCACAACCAGTATATCAAACTGCCCACCATCACAACTATCATTCACTGTAGCCACCACAGTAACCAGTACGTGCCCACCACAACAGTCCATCAAACTCACCAATACCAATCCCTCACCGCCACAGCCAACAGCTTCACCCAACTTTAGTACCACCCAGCACCGTCATCAAATTACCCCATCTTAGCACCATTATCAAATTCCATTGCTATAGAAAACATGCCCCACATTTGGTCCACCCACATGTAATATATATATATATATATATATATATATATATATATATATATATATATATATATATATATGGTTATTTTGGGCTTTTTCGAAATATTATGAAGTTTTGGGTAAACTTTGAAAAATTACCTCAAGTCTAGGGGGTTTCGGTAATTTTTCAGTCTAGGGTTTATATATATGTATATGTATATATACACACACACACATTATTATGGAGTTCGGTCGTCCCAATTCTTCCTTTCTTTTCTTTTTCTTTTTCTAGAACACTGTAGAGAGTGAGGCAGAGAGAAAAAGAGAAAGGGAAGGAGAAGCGGATTACGGCGATCAAATTCAATATTTTGGGTAAGACTTGCTTTGATATATATATATATATATATATATATATATATATATATATATATATATGCTTTATATTTATACGCATACATGTTCTATAAATAAGAGACTGATTTTGTGTGAAAAGTGTTGTGTGAGGGGAGCTGTGAGAAGAGGTAAAGGACGGCAATTTTTGTGTGTGTGTTTCGTGTTATGCCATGGGTATTATGGCCGTGGGAAGGGCTACTATCAAGACTGCAGTGTGTGCATGTGTATGGGTGTGGGTGTGTGTACATAAGAGTGTATGAGTGTGTTTAGGGGACAAAAGGGGTATTGCCGTGAGCACCCATGGTTTCCGTGAACCTGTGTTTACGGTGCCGCCATGGTTAGAACAAAGGGGGCTGCACGATTGTCCTAAGCAGGTTGATATGGTAGGTTAAGGTGTGTATCTGTGTGTGAAAGAAGGGTGTGTTGGAAGAAAAAGGCAGTGAGGCAGTGGGTGTGAGGGATAGAGCATGTCTGTGTGTTGGGCAAGAAGAGGAGCTACTGCCGTGATACGGAAGTAGTTGTGATGTGTGTGTGTTTTGTATATGATTGTGTAGGTTGTATGCGTGCAAGTGTTTTGTACTCCCTCCGTCCCTTAATAATTGATCATTTTTCCTTTTTGGGCCATCCCACAAAAATTGATCACTTCCAAATTAAGAAAGATTATGTAGGTATGTTTACATATTTACCCTTTTTATATTTTTTTATTCTATTTTTCCCTCCAAATTTAACTCTCTACCAACTCATTTTCTTTCTCCTGGCCCACCACTTTTATACTTTTTTTATTCTATTGCTCTCTTTACATTTAACACTCTATCAACCAATTTTTTTTTTCATAACACACTTTCTTCTTCCTTCTCTCTGAAGGGCAAAATGGAAAAAAATATACGATACATAACCAAAACTCTTAATATGCGTGCAAAGTAAAAGTGATCGATATTTTAGGGACAAAAGGAATGTATGATCGTTTGGGTTATGTGTGTGTGTGTGTGTGTGTTTTCTGTACGTATGTGTGTGGGTATGTAATAATGTGTGCAAGTGTGTGTGGTGTTGGGCAATGTGTGTATGGGGAGGGGTGGTAATCAAGGGAGTCTATGAGTGCAGAGAACAAGGGGAAGAAGAAGAAGTGGGTTTTTTTGGGGTTGTGCACCTGGTGGTACCCTATGCTTGTGCAGGTGTACCATGGGTTCGCGTTAGGTTCAGCACGTGCATTGGACAACGCACCATGATTATTAACATGTGAAACTTTACAGTAGGGTACCCAAAGCTATATTAAAATTTCTGGCAAAATTTTATAATTTTTTGAAATCATATGTATTTTTAATATTTTCTAAATATCCAGACTATGAAAAATTCGTTTGGAGTCCTTAAAACTCATGATAAATTATGGGAAATTATAGTAATGTATTTATGGCATAAGTAAGTCCCAATTAAGTTTAGTGATTTTTAGAATTGATTTGGTATCATTACCGTATAACATTGAATTTAGCAAAATAAATAACTTAAAAATAGTTTTAATGCCTTTTAAATTCTAATTTCAATTTCTATAATTCTTATATATTTTAAATATGTTACCCAAATTATGGGACTTTTGTTTTCAGCTAGAAACAATTATGACTATTTATGAACTTTATTGCATATAAAGAAAATATTTTTAATTCAAAAATATTCAAAAAAATTGAGAAAATTTTTATTTTATTATAAATGTTGTTTTAAGCCATAAAAATATTTTAATGAGAATTAATATTAATACTTGATTTATTGTGAGCCTCGAGGAGTGTGACGGATTTTTTGTGTGGGACCCGCTTTGGGTTGCGTCACTCCGAGTAAAGGAGTGATTATGTTCTCAGTAGTTGATATTAGGTTCATACTTGTTCCCAACCTACTTTGGTCCCACTCAAGGGCCTACCAAGGGTCCTGTTTTGCGCGACACATCACATATTCAACGGTCAATATTTCAACGCTTTCAACCAATCAAAATACACACGCTCAAGGCACGTGCATTTTTCATTGACTTTTCGCAACAATTCATGACTAAATTTATTTTGTCGCCAACGTAGCGACTTTAGCGCCACCAACACTTAGGAAATATACAAAAGTAAGTTTGGCGCGACTCCCACCTTAAGGGGGTCGGCCACCTCCCTTAGCAGAAGGGTCGGCAACCTCCCTTAAGCGAGGGTTGGCCACCTGCCTTGGCAGAGAGGATCGATCACCTCCCTTAAGGGTGGGGGTCGGCCACCTCCCTTAAGGGGGGGTCTGCCACCCTTCTTAAAGGGGGGGGGGGGGTCGGTAACCCCTACCATGTGGGTAGCTGCTGCCACCCTTTTTCTTTATTCATTTGAGCACACTTGTCTTTGCAATGTTCACTCATCACCCTCAACCGTATGGCTCCCGTTATCGCCCGTACTCCGTCGCCACAATGACTATCGCTCTCGCCCGGGCGCCATCCACAGGACACTCCGCCGTTCTCATGCGCCGGGCCACTGATACAGTCGTGCCCCCTAGATCTTTGTCACACTGTTGATCCCCCAGCACCATACGTACACTCTTCACCGCGCCCATGCCCCACTTCCATGACGTGCCCCCGGCACCAGGTATTGTCTCACGATGGTCATCGCCGCTCCTATACGCCACTTCAATCACATGTGCCCCTGGCACTAGGTGTTGTCTCGTGACAGATGTCATCACGCCTATGCGCCACACTTATTGTCTCATATTGTTGGCATCGTGCCCATGCGCCACAATCATGTTATATGCCCCCGGGGACCACTCTTATTCACCACACCATGTGCCCCCACCGAAACACCCTTCGACCCACTCTCCAAAGTGTGTAGCATTCCAAGGAGCTCCGCTCGTAGTGCTCTGGCACGAGGACCTTCACAGTGGGATAAGCTCACTACCATAGAAGCTATCACCGCTTTTATTCTGGGGGGCTCTGCTCGTAGTGCTCCGGCATGAGGACCCCTTGCAGCGGGATGGGCTCACTACCACAGAAGCCACTGTCGTCTTCTATCCGAGGGACTCCGTTTGTATTGCTCCAGCACGAGGACCCTTCGCAGCGGGATAGGCTCGCTACCATAAAAGCTATTGCCACCTGGGGTGACTTGCATGACACTAGGCACATCTGAGCTGCGACCATGTCCACTCACATTACCAGTGATCATCGGCTCCCCCAGGACGATGACCCCGGGGTCACTTCGGGACTGGAGCAGGTCTTTAGAGGGCATCGCACCTAGTTTGACTAGCAGTTGGTCACAGAGGCCTTCCCTCGCCGTCGTCACGTTCTCTCCACGTCTCTTGATGCACCCCTGTGGAAGTCAATAAGGGCTTGGACCGGTGGCTAGGGCAACAGGCTTACTCTGATCATGACGACACTATGTGGTCAGTCTTCTCAGACAGATAGAGTGACGATGTGTGGCGCAAGCAGTGCGAATTTGGGAACAGGCAGTCCAGCGGAGAACTGATATTTTGGACCCCCTGGTGACATGTCACCCCCAAGGGGATGACACGTGTCAGCTGATGACACCATGAAGACACAGGCACACTTTTCCCTATAAATAGGGGACTTTGGATTTCATTTTCAACAGATTTCCCACATTTGGCAATTTCACTTTCTCACTCTAAAATCCAAATCCTCTAGAATTCTAGAGAGAGACACATTTGGACCCTTGACATTGGACCCCTGACGCTGGACCCTAGCTTGGATTATCGACTGCTGGCCCCTGTTCATCTCTGCCTTGTCTCCATAGCACTGGCAGCCCTCACGGCCTGTCTGGGGAGCCTTTCTCTCTGCCCTTACTCCACCCTCATTGTCTTTCACTTTGTACATCTGGAAGCTGACTCGAACTGCATCCTTTGTGGCACATCCACGTAGGTACGAACACACTTTCCTTGGCATCAATAGTGTAATACTGTAGATTGCTTTCTAATAAATAATTTGCCCAATTTATGTTAATTCAAGGATTACTGATCGAGGTTGATTAGTTTCGTGTAGTTTGGATCGAGGTAAGAAATTTGCTCTGATTTTAAATATTTTCTTATAACAGTTTTACAAACTTCAGTGAATTTCAATTATGTGATTGATATAAAAATATTTTTGGAACTGCCCATGAAACCCTAACTTGAATCTTAAAGCGATCTTTAGAAATTCTTTATTAATTCTCATCTCTTTTATTACTTCGATTGTCATAAAACATTTTAAATTGTGTTTATTTCTTACGAGTGTTGACAGGAGTTAGTAAATCTGAATAATTATAAAATTGGTGTGTATTATTGGCGTTATAAGGATGATCTGTTTGGTTTTGGTTGAAAATAGTACCGAATTAGACTAGTTAGTATACATATGCACATGTAAAAGTATATCTGAGCACTGCCAGGGTGGCTTTACTAATCTGTACTGCTCATGTTCAATGTTATCTATTTTTTGTTATTTATTGTACCCAAAAAGTTTTGAAATGTTTATTAATTTTGAGGAATTTAATTGATACTCTTCCCAATGTCTATATCGAATTGTTGTGATTTTATTTAAAAATCCTTTTAAAAGTTGTCATTTGATTGTATATGAAAAATCGTTCGAATCTTTTTGTTTTGAATAATCGACCGACCTTACTGGGTTCTCAAAAACTCACTCTCGTTTGACTACCTTTTCGCAAGTGATAACCAGCATTAGATTGCCTGAGTAAGGATTAAAGCCGAGCGAGCTAGTTGATTTAAGTTTTAGTATTGCTCATTAGAACCTCTGCGTGGGTAAATATTGTTATTTAAAATTTTTCAGACTTAGATTTGATATTTCATTTATGACAATCTACTGAGAGTACAGTTTGATTAACGGTTTAGTTGCTCTGATTAACGGTTGTGAGGTTATTATTGTCTTAGCGTAAATGATCGAACGAGTGTCTAACATTCTGGATTTTCGGGGCATTACACCACAACTATGCGTAGACCAAATATGATGGTAGCGTTGATGGTAAATTCGACCCACTGTGGTAGGTTTGATGATGGTGGTAGGGATGATTATATGGTAGAGGTGGTAGCAGAGGTAGGAAGTATACTGTAACTGGTGGTGGGAGTGGAATTGCTGAAGGAAAGAAGAAGATAAAGAGAAGAAGCAAAAAAGACGACTACCAAAATCATCCCTAAATTATGTGTTATGCCAGGTTTTGTCCCTAAGTTGATGTGTTCATTTTTCCCCTCATTTTGGGGCGTCTAATTGCCATTCTCTAACCCTTACTGAAAGAAGGATCTGGTGGATCCACTTAAGATAGTTTAGGGGCGAATTTTGCTAAATAATTGAAGTTTAAGGACGGTTTTCGATAGTTGTCCAAAAACTCATCAGTCATTCATATTCCTAATTTTAGCAAATTGTTCCTTCAGAAGATGAAATATTAACGAGCCTGCTTCTAAACAGTGATTGAGAATTGTTCGTCTATAATCATAGATAGGTATAACAAGGTATTAGAATATTCTAGCAAGATATTATCTTGCCTCTTAAGAAATGGGCCCAAGCCCAACGCCCAATTCTAGTTTTGTTATGATTCTTCTACATTATCAGTAAGAAAAGGACTTCCATATTCTTGCCTCCGTTTAGAAACGTTTCCGTTTTCAGTTTTTTTTTCTCTAATTTTATAAACCGAAGAAAATAAATCCGTTTGGCACACAATTTTTTTTCTTCACTTTTGAAAACCATTTTTTGAAACAGGATTGTTTTTTGAAAACTCCAATTTAGGAGTTTTAGGTTTTCAGTTTTGGTTTTTATTTTGAGACCACTACCACTTCCTCCTACCACCACCACAGCTGCTGGCCATCGGAGCCCGCTAGCGTTTGTCGGCTAACCATCGCTAGCTGGCACACTACAAGAAAACAGGCTTTTAGCGACGGGGAAATCCGTCGCTAAAAGTCCAAAATCCGTCGCTAAAAGAATTAGCGACGGATTCACCGTCGCTAAAAATTCCTCGTATAAAAGCCCGTCACTAATAGTTTAGCGACGGAATGTTTTAAATCCGTCGCTAAATATGTCATTTTTTCTGACGAATTTATTTTTAATTAGCGACGGATATTCCGTCGCTAATTATATTTTTAGAATTTTAATTTATTTTCTTTTTTGTCAAATTAGCGACGAATAAAATATTTTAGCAACGGAATATTCTGTCGCTAAAAACTTATTTAGCGACGGAATATTCCGTTACTAAATAACTGATTGTAGGAATACTTTTAGCGACGAAATTAATCCGTCGCCAAAAGTCAATTTTTTTTTTGAAATTTTTTTTTATTTTTCAATTACCCAGACCTATAATACAATTTTCAATTCTCAACAACAACGTGCAATAATCAATACAGAAAGAAATATATATAATCAATTATAAAAAATATTTATTATAAAAAAAACTCATATATGTACAAGTCGGGAACCGGATACAGCTGGTTAGGAGAGGGGAGAAGAGTACAAGCCGGGCGCGGGGGGCGGGGGGAGAAGCTAGGAACGGGGGCGGGGGAGAAGCTAGGAACGGGCACGGGAAGGGGCTCATCAAGGGTTGCCGAGTCCCGGATCTGGATCCTGCTGATCCGGGGCCGGCTTGGCCTGTCCAGCAGTGCCCTGCTCCCTGATCATCCTCACCACCACTGTAGCAATGCGCTGGATCTCCTCATCGTCCAACTGAGGACGAGGAGCCGGTGTCTGTGGAGGGGCAGCAGGGGGTGAGGACGCTCCTATCACTGCACGAGCAGTCGTGCTAGGCAGGCCGCGTATGCGGCCTTTTGGCCGATTCACGACCTCCGGCGTATCCAGCCATCGCTTCAACCTCCCAGTACTCGCAGCTGTACTAGTGGACGCTGATGGCTGTCCGGACTGCTGCTCGGACCCCCTTAGCTGTTCATACGAGGCCTGCAAAAATAGTGGTTTAACGATATGTTAGAGCATTAATTAACGAAACGGACATTGAGGATAGAAAGAAAAAACATTAACAACTTAAATAAATTGACTCACATCGATCCGCCGGGCAATATCTGAAATATAGTCGCCCGCCCGGTGCGTCTCGTCCTTGTCCTTCTTTCGCACGTGCGTCTGAGTATAGGTCAGAGCTATGACCTCATCCTCCTCCAGATCCGGGTGCTCGACCGCGTTAATGTGTCGGACGATGTCGTGTGGCACCGACCCCCCTGTGTGCGTCAGATCTCTGTTCTGTCTGTTCTCAGCCCCGCTCTTACTCTTGGCGTCCCAACCTGGATCCGCAGCCCACCGATCTATCATCTCCCCCCATACACGGTGAGATATCCAATGTGGGGGATATCTCGTCATGTCCGTCATCGGGGCACCCGTGGGCAGCGCCTTCTTCGCCCGGTCCCGTGCATCGTGGAGCCATCGGCGGTAATTCTTGCCGATGTAGGCAAAGAAAGCCTGCTGCCCCAGTACCTGCTGCTGAGGCGTGTCAAACGTGAACCCCTCCTGTAAGGCATTCAATAACACAAATTAACAACATAAAACAAACTGAAATTAAACATTTACTAACGCTGAAAAAAATACTTCACCGTACCAGCCACTCCTCCCATAAGGCCTCCCTCGCAGCGGCATCCCAGTCCTTCCAGTACAGGCGTGGCTCGAAGAATCGGCCCTTCACAAGAACGCCGATCTTCGTCCTCGCCTGAGCCTCCAGGATCCTGCCAAAGAAGTAAATAAATAAATTAATACAGTTCAAATATAAATTAACAGCCCAAAATTTTAAATATAAGGCATGAGGTGATATTTTTAGTACTTATAGGCCCTCCTGCGTGAGTGTAACTCTCTGTTTACGCTGGGGGTCGGTGCGTACCCCGCGTGTCAGACCCTTACCGTGTGGTATGTCAGTATCAAATGCCTCCAGGTGTGAGAGTACTTCTTCACCAGATGGGTAGTCCAGTGTGACAACCTCACGCTCGATTGTCCCGTCAAATTTATCCTTCTGCCTACGAAACTGATGGCCCGGTGGCAAAAGCTTACGGTGACATCCGAACCACGAGACCTTTCCGCTGTGCTTTAACGTATGACCGGGGTTCACGCCCATACAAGCAGGGCATGCTAGCTTCCCATGTGTGCTCCAGCCACACGTCATTCCCAATGCGGGGAAATCATGTATAGTCCACATCAAAGCAGCCATCATCTGAAAATTTTGTTTAAGGGATGCATCATATGTTTCGACTCCATGATTCCATAACTGTTTTAACTCATCATTCAACGGCCTTAAATACACATCTATGTCCTTACCGGGGCTCTTCGGCCACGGAATAAGCAACGACAAGAACATATACGGCTTCTTCATGCACATGCCTGGTGGAAGGTTGTAAGGGACAATAATAACAGGCCAACAGGAGTAAGGCATGGTAGACTGACCGAAAGGGTTGAACCCATCGGTTGCCAGACCAAGTCTAACATTCTGAACTTCCTGAGCAAAGACTGGATGCCTGCGGTCAAACTCCTTCCACGCCTCTCCATCAGCTGGGTGTGTCAGCACATCGGCATCGTTGCTGCGAGTCTCACGGTGAGCCCTCATATGTTCAGCCGTATTGGAGGAATAGTACATTCTCTGAAGCCGTGGTGTGATCGGGAAATATCGCAATATCTTCCATGCAATGTTTTTCTTCTTCCCTTTGTCCTGTTTGTACCTCGAATGATCACATACTGGACACCGTGACAAATCCTTATTCTCTTTCCAAAATAACACACAATCGTTATTGCACGCATCTATCCGGTCATAGCTCAACCCAAGTTTCCTCATCATCTTCTTCGCGTCATAGTACGACGGCGGTAGCTTTTCACTTTCGGGCAGTATTTCTTTGATTAAGGTAACAAACTCGTTAAAACCTTTCTCACTCAGCCCGTGGTCTGATTTCAACTGTAATAACCTACTAACCGCAGACAACCGTGTGTGTTTCGGAGCTCCATCCCACAGCGGCTCTTCCGCAGCTCTCAACAACTCATAAAACTGATGAGCCCCCTCGTTCGGCGGTTGTGGACTGTCGTCACCCCAGTCAATATTAGCATGCCCAGCATCCATAATCATATCTCTGTAATCATATCGTGCCTCCTCCCTAACTTCAGTTTGACTAGTCGGGTTGGACGACAATACTATCGTTTCCCCGTGCTGCGTCCACCTTGTGTATCCACCCATAAAACCGTACCGACGAAGATTCCATTTTACTTCAATTCTTTTTCTCCAGTGCAACAACTCACATCTACCACACGGACACCTTATCTTATCAAAAATCACATATCAATAATCACAATTCTCAAATACACAATTAACAACCTAAAATTATCAAACAAATTATCAATGTTCAAATAGAAAAAAATTGTTCAAAATGCACATATCTGATGCGCTTGAATTATTTCAATTTAGGGTTCGATTATATTAGGGCATTCAATTTAGGGTTCAATTAGTTTAATTTAGGGTTCGGTTCGATCACGGGCATTCAATTTAGGGTTTAATTAGGGTTCAATTATATCAATTTAGGGTTCAATTAGGGGGTTCTATTGAATCAATTTAGGGTTCGGTTGATTTGGGGCATTCAATTTAGGTTTCAGTTGGATTAGGGCATTCAATTTAGGATTCAATTAAGGGTTAATTTAGGGTTCGATTCAATTAGGGCATTCAATTTAGGTTCGATTCGATTAGGGCATTCAATTTTGGGGTTTAATTAGGGTTCAATTACTTTAATTTAGGGTTCAATTAAGGGGTTCTATTGATTCAATTTAGGGTTCAGTTGATTTGGGGCATTCAATTTAGGGTTCAATTAGGGGGGTTCAATTATTTCAATTTAGGGTTCGGTTGGATCAGGGTATTCAGTTAGGGATTCAATTATAATTAATTGGTTCAATTAGGTTGAATCGGGGTTCATTACAATTAATTGGTTAAGTTAGGGTTAATTAGGTTTAATTGGGGTTAATTCGTTCAATTAGGATTACGCGAGGTTAATTACTGTTAATTGGTTAGTTTAGGTTGAATCGGGGTTCATTACAATTAATTGGTTCAATTAGGGTTAATCAGGTTTAATTGGGGTTAATTTGTTCATTTAGGGTTACGCGGGGTTAATTACTGTTAATTGATTAGATTAGGGATAATTACGGTTTGATTATGAATAATTGGGAACAAATTAAGGATAGTTAGGATTTATCCGGGCTAATTATGCTTTAATTAGGGTTTAGAGTTTAAGGTAAACCGGTTCAAACAGGTTTAATTGGAGCTAATTACGGTTAATTTGTTCAATTAGGGCTAATCAGGGCTAATTAGGGTTTATTGGTTCAATTAGGGTAAATCGGGATTAATTAAGGCTAATTGGTTAGATTAGGTTGAATCGGGGTTCATCACAATTAATTGGTTCAGTTATGGTTAATCAGGTTTAATTGGGGTTAATTCGTTCAATTAGGGTTACGCGGGATTAATTACTGTTAATTGGTTAGATTAGGGATAGTTACGGTTTGATTAGGGTTAATTTGGTTCAATTAGGGTTACTTGGGAACAAATTAGGGATAATTAGGGTTTAATCGTTACAATTACATTACAACAAATTAAATACAATACAACACACTACAAAAAATTAAATTTAATTACATTACAACAAATTAAATTCAATTACATTATAGCAAATCAAATACAATTACATTACAATAGATTAAATACAATTACATTATAACAATAGATTTAATGCGATAAATAATTTCTAGCATACAATTACATTATAACAACAGATTAATTTCTAGCATACAATTACATTATAACAACAGATTAATTCAATATGATAAATAATTTCTAACCGGGAAAAAAAGTGAATTCAGGCACTGCTGGTGTGAGGCGGATGACGACAGTGGCGCACGGAAGGTAGCGGCAGAGGGTGGTGGTGCAGCGGAGGGGGAAGAGATCTGAGGGGAGAGGGAAGGGCGGTGTGGTGGTGGTGGGGGGGCCTGTCGCCGGCGTGGGGGGCTGGTGGGGAGGAAAGACGGGGAGAGAGAGAGAGAGAGAAATTTGGGTATTTAAGAACACATTTAGCGACAGACATGTCCCGTCGCTAAAGATCCGTCGGTAAAACCATTTAGCGACGGTTTATACCGTCGTTAAACGTCCGTCGGGAATGGTTTTACCGACAGATTAATTCGTCGGTAAAATTTTTTTTTGGACAACGTTTTTACCCACGAAAATTCCATCGCTGAAAACACCTTTGGCGACGGAAGTCGTTCCGTCGCTAAAAGTCCGTCGCCAAAACCCTTTTTTCTTGTAGTGGCAGGCCACAACAGATCACCGCCACACCCCACCACTGCCACCACAAACCACCACCAAATAAAAAAACTCAAATTAAAAACCGGGTAATCTAACACCTATTTATTTTGTAAAAAAAAAACACTAAACTGATTTTTTTTTTTTAGAAACAGAAAACTAAAACTGCAAGTAACTTCAAACGCCACCGTAATACTCAAATAATCACACACAAACACAAGTTCTTTCTATCTTTTTTGGAGTTTTACTCCTCTAACAGTACCTTGACCTAAGCATCGAAAAATTTTCCCGCTTGAACCTTCTTGGCGGTCAACCTTTTGTTTTGCAGGCTTTGATTCTCAGCCGCATTTCTCAATCTATTTTTTTTATTAGCAACAGATTAGCGTCATTCATGAAAATAAGATCAAAGAATGATGACACGCCATTCTCGTTCTAACCGGTCACAATCTTGCCCTACGGCATATCTCAAAAACCATATTTCCCATGAAATTTGTGACATTAATTTCTCAATGAAGTGTGACTTTTCAAACTTCAAAAAGACAACGATCATTAACACTTGGTGCTGAAAAGGGTGTGCAAGAGACATACCACTGCACTAAACACAAAGACCATTAGCGTTTACCCTTGTTTAGTAAAACTGTATTAGATTTGAGAAGACTATCAAATCTCTATCCATGCTAAGACTACACTGTAGATATTCCACCTTCTGCATAAAAGTTGATAAAAAAAAATAAAAAAAACTGGGTTTACAACTACCCTGATATTAGGCTCTCCATCGTTATGTCTTTCGGTCATGATTATGTATATGCATCATCCATTTGATCCCTGCCCCCTCGTCTCCCAAAAAAAAAAAAAGGGTTTACAACTACCCTGATATTAGACAAGAGTAGAAAACTTGATTATCTGCTACAATTGGACTAGAGACACTGCAATGTAATTCGGTACTACAAGCTCTCAACTTTGCAAGGCCATGTAAAAATACCAAGATTTTTGAACATCTTCAAAATAAAAGGTTGCCGACTAGGTGAATTTTTCAACCCGGTCACAAGTTTCAAGAAGATTTTCTCTTGGATATTCTAAGGAAGGAAAGAGAGAACCAAACTTCGGGCAATTTTCTATATCATGGTGGTCGTGCTTATAGATGTCAGTAATGCAATATTCCGGCTAAGCGAATAAGCATCTAAGCCTTCTGCGTTGGCTCATAGAAAATTAAAGCATGGCCTAGGCAAAATAGGAGGTGCCCAGGAAAAAGATTGACTAAAAAAATCAAAGAAAAGTTGCTTTTAGGACGAGATCAGCGAAATTGAAGAGGTGATTAAGGAAATAGATTAAGAAAAAAGATTGAGGAAAAGGCTAACGTGCTCCGATCTAATAGATTGAAGAAATAGACATAAGTAAAATTGACGAGGAGAATGAGAAAAGGTATAACTTTGGCTGTCTACTACTCTGCAAAATATACGTCTAAGAACGAGGCTCCCTATTGAATATCAAGGCCCTGAAAAGCCTATAAGTTGATGAGGTTGTGCTCACTCGTAGCAGACCCCATAAAGTACACCTTGTATGATGCAGTCACTTTGTTTGCCTTTCCATTATATATATGTAATATTAACAACCAGATAAATTTTTATCTATCTCAGGCCCTCTCTAACGTAACATTGTGCGTGCATACGATCGAGCAATTGCCTTCCATGAATTAAACGACATCGGAAACTCACGCCATCGCTCGCACTTTATAACTGCCATCATATTGTGAAGCACCTTCCCGTGATAGATCTACGAGACCAATTTCCTCCCTTGCTCATTTTGGTCATTCCGGGCTAACCAAGCAATTATGGCAAGGGTGTGCGTGCAAGAAGTCCGATGTTCGAAATTGGTTCTCAGATAAACTAATGTACGGAGTAGTGCTAGGAGTAAAAGAAGTTGGAGGTCCCCGCTACTTGGAAGTGTAGCTACTCAGGCAACGACATCTAAGAGTGAGATTGCAGGTTTCTAAGAAACTTAAGATCTATTTGAAATCATGCAGTTTTAACTTTCAGTTAAAAAAAAAATTTTAAAAACAAAAACCAATTTAGTTTTTATTTTTTACAAAAACTATTTGATTACATAATTTTTGTTTTAAATTTTTTTTTTAAGGGTTTGATTACTCAATTATTATTTTGAATTTTTTCTTCAGTGACGGTGGCGAACAATGGTGGCTAACGAACTCAAAACAAAAAACAAAACTGAAAACCAAAACTCCAAATAAAAATTTTCAAAACCAGCTCTGGTTTAAAAACTAATTTTCAAAACTGAAAAAAAAAAAAACAAAAATTGTATGCCAAACGGGTTTTTTTTCTACAATTTACAAAATTGAAAAAAAAAACTAGAGTAACTTCAAAAGCCACCTTAATAATTATCGGGTCAATTGGATTTGGAGGTTACTGGTTTCTTAAGCAACAGCAATCTCACATTTGGATTTGCAAGGACTCGCATTTTCACTAATCGATCCAATAATTTCCAACAGGCTTTCTAAACGGTAAACAGCTCCAAAAGAGTATTCACTTGCAGCATATAGCAACCAAAACATCACAAACTCTCTGTACAGTGTACAAGAAACAAAGATTGCCCGTACTTCATATCCAAAACAAAAGTACGGCAAGAGTACCCAAAATCTTCCAACAAAAGGCGACTCTTCCTAGCAATAAAACATGACATCCTTCACATTCTCCTTTATCACAGGGAGTGACCGAACCTCGGCATTCCTCTCCCTTGTAGCCCTTCCTCCACTAGTAGACTCGGTTTCTGAAGCATCCCCCTCTATGTAATAACGAGCCCGAAATGCTGCCAGGTGGGCATAATAAGCGGGTGGAACTACAAAAGAATACGCATGCCCGGTTATCAATGACTTCAGAACTTGTACAAAACAAATTGGAAATTAAACAAGCGGGTTATTGCCAGACCTATTGAAACTGAACGAGTACACCTTGCATACCTGCAAAAAAAAAAAAAGAAATTGTGAAGAAAGTTACAAACAACTCTTTGCACATACAAACTAATCAACCAAGCATATCTTGAAGTCCAGAGATTAGAAAGATATACGTATAACACAAGTTGTTCGTAAGCATTTGCAATTCATCAGCAGAAAATCCGTTCTCATCAAATAAGACATGATAGTGGGTTGGCCGACTAGTTCCCTGCCCATTATATACAGCAAAATGACATAAAGCATTAGTGTATCCGTCAAGTAACAGCAGAAATGGAAGAAAACTTGCACAAGTGAGAGAGAAGGAAGTACGTTTACCTGAATTCCTGCATGGCTACAAAGGTAAAAGTCAAATTCCGTAGGGTGGCAAATTTTAGTCTCAACGATAGTACCTGATTATAAAAGCATGAAACAGATTCCAATGAGCCAAGGAAACTACTGCTCAAAACAAGGATACGGAAGACTATGTTTTGAAAAGGAAAAATATCCAAGAATCAAAACCTGGCAAAATATTGCCACTCTTGTCAGTCGAATTCCGATCGTTATGATCCACAGGAAAAAGGCGTGTGTGGTGCCTCTTTTGCACAACAACAAACGTCACACGTGGAAGATAGTTCTCTTCTAGCGAGACACAAGCCTAACCAAAAACAACGTGAAGAGGGAGAAACAAAACCTAAGGGAAGGATGCACAGGGGATAATACAAATTAGGCAAAGCCAGCAGCAGACCGTATGAAGACTGGGACATCAATCTTACGTACCTTCCGGATGGCATCCATTTCGTAGAGCAAAACTTGATTAAACTGACCTTCACTTACACCATCTCTGCACATATGTACAATATCAGCATTTAGCAACACCCTAAAAAGTAGGTGTTAAATGCATGCGCACCATGAATCAACGACAACAAGTGCTTACCTGTAAAAGATGATCCTCTGAGGTTTCTGGCCAGTTGATTTCCTAAATGCAATTAAATGCTCCCTGCAAGAAAGCAAATGAAGGGTAAAAAACAAAGAGAAGTGAAAACCTTATTACAAAAGCAATGTAACAATCTTAAGGCCTACCGAATCATGCCACAGTGTACTGTGCCCCTTTGGGGATCTTGATATGTACTATAGAGATTCTCAATAATTTCATTCCTGTGGGACTGTGCAGAGACCAATCCTCTATACTTGGTTACCTCTGGCCAGTCCACTGAAGCCACTACCTATAAAGAGATGATTTAACGCAAAAGAACTGAGTGGTAAGGAGAAACAAAGGAAATAAAAAAGGATAGCTGAAATCATACTGCAGCTATAGACGGGCTAGAATCTTCCCCTGCTTGAGGATGAGTCACATCAGCACCAAAGACAATTGTTGGCCGATCAGTTAAAGGAGCATATCTTTTCTCAACAGCATTCAACAGAACGGTATTTCTTCCCCCGACCTAATAATATATTCATTGGCAACATCCAGAAAATAATAGTCATACACAGTAAACACCAAGATTTTTTAACATATTTTGGCCAAACCAACCTTCACATTGATCTTTAGGGCCACATTTTCATGATACTGATTACTATTTCTTGATACATGCCTGGGCTGACAGCACTGCGAGACAATTCCCAACTCTGTCTCACAAACACGCTTGATCCTTCCTGTGAGGACAAACATGTCATTTATGCTGGCACCCACAAAATTCATGAACTTACATCTGGCTTATTGATAACTAACCATAAGATCCAGTAACATCAGGCAAAATGATAATCAACAGCTGAAGTTGTTTCCCATCAAATCCCATGCTCGAGAGTTTTGTATTAGACTTCTTGTGAATATCAAGAAGAGCCCTCTCAACACTACCAGGATGAGCTGATTGAATAGGAAGGAAAGGCGGATAAAAGGCCTAGCAGAATTATCAGAAGCTAATGAGTATTGCTTTGTATTTCAAGACAAGCTAAGGGTGTGTTTGGATATGGGATTTTGAAATACTGGATATTTCTAAATGCCCTCATTTCGAAATCCCCTGATTTACAAATTCTATCATTTTGAAATGTCTTGTTTAGAAGAAAGGAAGCAAAAGGTAGTTAAAAAGGGTGGGAGGCAAGATTCCTAAAAAACAAGGAACTACTTATTGTGGATTTTTAAATTACTGATTGGAGTGGATTTGACAAATAACTAGTTCAAATCACTCCGAAATTTTAAAAATTCCCTTTTGAACTATCCAAACAAGATATTTTGTCCAAGTGATTTACAAATACCCTACCAAAGTCAAATTCCCAGTTCAAATCCTATATCCAAACATACCCTAAGATTGCAAAAGTTGAAAAAGTGAAATGACAGACTCATACCATTCCTTTGCTGCAGCACATGGAAGCCAATCCTTCACAGAACTGATTTACCATTTCTAGACTTGTTCTGTTCGAAAAGTTAATGCAAGTCCAATACTCCACCTTGCCACCATTAACCATTTTCTACAAAATCCATGAGAAGATCATTAGCAGCAGAAGAACTACATATAAACAGATTTCTTCGTACCAAATCAGAAAATAATAATGTGCAAGAAAAGAAGCTTTTTGTCATTCAGCAAAAATATAGGGCATGCCGCTTTCTACTAATTCACAAATACTTTGACAGAAAACATAAATAAGCCGTGAAAATATTTATCTTTCTGGTCTTACTCCAAAAGCCACTAAGCAAAAATTACAACTGCTGCTTTACCTTATCGATCATGTTCCACTGACCCACCCGTGGATTGACCTGCGTCACGCGCCCTGAGTCATGATACTTAAGCTGGCCCAGACAATGAGAACACCAAGGTAAAAAATCAATTGAAGGTAAATGTGTAATTCAGACACAGCAGAAACGAGGAAATTGTCACTCACCTGTGGAGCTGGAAGAACTCGTGCATCGATAGTAGTAAGATCAGTCCTCATTTGAATACCAAATTCGGTGTTAAGCTTATCATTGTTGTAATTGTTATTCGCTACCATCTGCGAGCATAAAGAATGGGCAATAAAACCTTCATTGCTAAGGTCATCTAAATCATAGTTGACTGGAAAAAAGCTAAGCAAGAAAGCTAGTTACAACTTTGACATACCCGCTTGATGGTTGTTTCCCTTTGATTAGGACGTTGGCAGGTTGCCCTTAGAAGAGCAGTTACCTGCTTTTCATTTAACTTTTTTGTATATCTCTGTCCGTCAACAATCATACAAGTCTGTAGTGAAAGAGAACGTGACTATCAAATGAAGTGCCAAGAGAAGCAAATAGTAACTGAATATTGACAATTATTGCAAAATGAAAAACCTCAATAGGCAAATAAATAGGTTTCTCATCATTTCCAGCTTGAAGTGCAGGCAGAAACGTATATCTAAGGGCAATGTCGTATTTCTGGCGGAAGTAATCGACTACAGATATATTCGTCCCCGTGTCATCAAGAGGAAACCTGTTAAGAAGGTTACAGAATAAGCAAAAAGAATGACAACCTTAGATTATGGTAGCAGATACAAATAATTCATATGATACATGAAATATGATTTGTATCATATGGAATGTGATATAGAATGACAACTACATTATATATGAACAAGATTTATGTGTATAAAGATATTTATACAAAGAAAAAATAAATCATGCAGCACACATAATAAAATAACTGTGTTCACAATCTTAGGTGAATTTAGAGATATCATCTAGTAGGTTTCAGTGCTTAACGAGATGGTTTATTATGACCATAGAAGTAAAGGCTTCATGGGTTAGTTTAATGCATTGACTGGGATCAACGTGAACAAATTACTATCATGTTACTGTTCTTTAAAATATATTTCACAATAATACTAATATGTAAACTATAGCAATTCTGAGATAGTGATGAAATCAAATTCATAATATACGTTACTTAATATTCTAATGAGTGCGATTATCAATACCTTGGCTATTGGTAATGTGTGTTATCGAAGTCGAGAACTTTATCTATTATCATGAAGTTCTACGTTTTTTTTAGAATATGATATTCCCTTAACTCAGGTAATTCATTGTTGAACATGCAACGTTTTCGGGTCTTTAGTATGGTATACTACTAGAAAGGTTGATATAATATGTTAAATCAAAAGATGATAATTAGGTACTTAAGGATTAGAGATATAATTGTTTCCAGCCTACAGTAAATTAAATTTGATTTTTGAGACATTTATGAATATCCTATTAAGGAAAGTCTCGCAGATAATCAGTAACAAGGGCTTAAATAATATTTCCTGGAAGAGAGTGCAATTGCACTTATATAGTGGTGTTAACTGTAACTAACAAGTCGTGGATAAGCTCATGAAATAACCTTACAATCTTCAAAAATCCTTTTCTAGCTGGAAAAGAAAACCCTTTAGGATCCCCCTATAGCGTTAATTGTGAGCAGCTTCATTAGTTCTGGTATAATAATATATACTACGCTATTCATGAGGGGGTGGAATAAAATGTGCTGTAGTGACAATTGATGTCCTATTAGTGACAACATGAGGGGGTGGAATAGTATATGAAGAGCTGGAACACAAAAATATCACATTTTGACCCTTTTCAGGACACACACAGAACAACAATGACCTTGAAGAACTGGAGACACAGATACACAAGAAAAGAGACATACAAAATAAGATTTAGTGTGAGAGTTGCACTACTGCTTTATATCAGATACATAAACGGAAGACTTCAAACTGGTAAAGGTTATATTGCAAAGATTATGTCACAGCAAACCAAAAGTCACAAACAGAGACAGATGACAAGCTCACCTTAACTGGCTTATTGCCTGAGTTGATAAGCCAGAGATTTTGTAGCGCCTCACATACTCCCTATGACTAAATTCGACCCTAACATCTTTCAGAGCTCTCTTGACCTGGATATTATACAGCATCAACAAATATTTGTCAAGTTTGAAGTTAAAAAAAATTAAAGGAATGATAAAATTAAAGCTTACCAGCCTACTCATACTCAAGCTAGCAATGCAATGTCATTCAGAGCCTTAGTTTAACCAAAAAAAAAAAAAAGCAAGAGAGAATAAATAAACCTTATCTTACTTTTAAAACAATTTAAAGCTAATATCTCTTGTTCCTCATTTTCCTATCAATACCATGATGATAAAGCTCACAAAAGTTTCTCTCTTACACAGGAGTGAAAGAGAATACCTTAACCCGGTCTTGATCAGAAAGAGGTCTTGTCAGATCTCTACAGAAATACCTGGAAACAAATTCAGACACTAAAATAGGCTCGTAAAAGGCTCGGGCTGACATATCTGCAAACATGGCAACCACACATTCAAGGAAAAGAAAAATTAATAGGATCTGTCTCTAAGCAGGAGATTATATTGGCAAAAGCCATAGGAAATGCAGATGAAAAAACCAATCTAAAGATGTCTAACCAATGTTGAGTGATAGGCCCATTTGTGTAGGGCGGAGACTCTGATAGAAGCCTTTCCAATACTGTAAACCATTAGCAAGTTCACCTGCCCCAAATGAGGGATAGAAGAATGACCTTCCAACGGTTTCAAATCTACAATCATAATCAAAGTTGGCTAATATCATACTCCAAGTTAACATCTGCAGACAATAACCAAAATTTTGTTCAAAAATAATTTAAATTGTGAATAAGAAAACTCACTTAGTTGAGGGCGCAGCCCTTAGAACGACATCCAGGGCTTGAACAGTTTCTTGAGGAACATCAAGTTGTCTACCCTGTAAGAATTGCTGAAGATGATGTAAGTCAGCTTTAGCTGCAAATTTGATGGCGACCTTAAACTCGCGTTCTCTCCTGCTGTGAAGCAAGCAACACGTTTGAGCTTAACAACAGATCAAAAGCAGAAGTAACTTGCAAATAAATGATCAATATTTAGTATCACATATACAGCAGACTTCCTGTGACTAAGTATGCAATACACACACTTCTGATAGACATTCCACATGCTGATATGTGAGTACTGCCAGTAAATAATGATTTCTCTTGATATGGTACTCAATCATTTTTACTTTGTTTGTTGTAATAGGGATGCAGATGTTCAAACTGTCTTTGCCTTTCGGCAGGTATTTTACTACAGATGTTAAGCATGATTTTAAGTGTGCTTTTGAGAAAACATAAAAATAAAAAAAATTAATACAAATAGCCCGAACCTAAAACAACAAAAAAACCACGGTATCAATCACAACAGGCTTTTATGGACCACTAAACACAGCAGACAGCTACATGGAAAGTGTGAATCACCTAGCTTTTGCACTACTCTCATTGTCAACTAGCTTCACAACAAATTCTTTCGAGATAAAAGGCAATGGCCCTGCTGTGTAGGCGCTCTTCTTTCCATCATAAGCCAAATGTCGGTTACCCAAGTGCGACTCAGAGTACAAATCATCAAGTTTCCTCAATATTAATCTACAGACTTTCTTTGACGCAACCTCTGGAGTGATAGACACCTGCAAAATCAGGCAAGAATTGCAGAGAGACGAATATTAATCACTGGAAAAAAAAAAGACTGCAAAGAGTTGTTGTCTATTGCATTTAATCAGCTTACATATCAGGCAAATGATTCACTTGAAAAAGAAAAATGAGAATGCCAACTGATAAGACAAGAGCAATGAAGAACACAACTGAAAGAGCTAAGAAACAAGGAACCAAAGCAACTCAAATTAGTAGAGTTCCACAGGAAGAGAGATCCAAGCATATGAAACTGGTATACCCATGTATAATCAGACATACAATATGAAGTAAAAGAATATGGATTGCTACCCAAAAAAAAAACTCAAGAATGAAAGTGAAACGAATTAGTACAGTTAATGTGGAAGAAAAACTTTAGCATGTGGTGGGAAGAAAGTAAATCAAAAGAGTAGATTTCCGCGGGACGATAAATCGAAGCATGTAAATTAAGTAGGCGCACTTGCAATTGGAAGAACAATACAACATAAAGAGATGCAAAATTCACAACTTCTCATGCCTATTCGCACCCCAATTGTAGCTAAGAGGTCAAATCTTGTGGTTTATGAATCTTTTAGCTATACAAATGAAGGTGCACCAAAACCCTAAAGCATACATTTTGGAGTCCTACATGCTTCAAAACACTAAATCGATAGGAACATCAAATAGATTTGACTAAATTGAATCAGAAAATATCCATGTTGAGGAGTGATAGATGAGTGATGAGTCCATCAGCTTCCCTTAAGTTGGAAGCACAAATACCTCAAATCCCAGAGAAGCTATCCACACTCCTTTCAACGGGTGAGCAGCTAAGAGATTCACATTAGATCAGTTTCACGACATAGACAGATGCACATACAAACGCTGACACAATGATTAGCGATAAAGTAGTAAGAGGTAGCATGTAACCCTAAGTCGTAATACGTGAAATATATATAGTAAACAAAACTACGAGCACGCACACATCCACGCACCACGGAAACCCACACACACAAACTAAAGGTGCATCTCACGTCGTAGTGGTGCAGATCATTGTCTGCAACTTGGACCAGAAAATGGTTCGCACGAACCAGACACTTAGTTCCGACCTTCCCGAACCCCGGCCTAAGCGGAGGCCTTATAGCCTTAGAAGAACTTGGCGGCGCCACGACAGGCTGGGCCGGCGGTTGCACAGCCCGAAACTGGGGTGCCGGCGGCTGTTGGACAGGCCGAGCCGGCGGTTGAGAAGGGCCAGCAGGATGTAACGTCAGCTTCTGCTGGATATCGCTGCCGAGAGAAGGCACGGAATGAGGAGACGGCGTGGGCACAGCCTGATGCCTTGGCTGTGGTGGCGGAGCTTGTTGAGAAGGCGCTCCTCCTGCTCTGCGGCCGCCGCCTCTACCCCTTCCATCGCCTCGTCCGGGTGAGGGTCCGCTAGTTGCACGTCCACGGCCACGGTTAGACATCTTCTTGGGTAGATTGTACAAAGATAGAGAGAGAGAGAGAGAGAGAGCAGGTGTAGAGAAAGACGCACGCGGAAGGGTCTGATGGAAATGAGAGCGGGAGAGAGAAAGAGTGTGCGGCGGGGGGGGGGGGGTGGTGTTGTGTTCGAGGGGAGTGTAAAAGTCAAGTGACCAGTGTGCTTGGTCGGACGTAGATAGAGAAACAAGGCAGTGGAAAGCGTAGAGTTGTGGTGGTGGTCCAATAAACAGTGGAAACTGAAGTGATCGACAAGACTGATCAGTGATGACCGCACAGGAATATCAACACCCGACTTTTCATTGTCATCAGTAGTCCTAAAGTTAGGTGCGTAGGCGGCGCACGTCCCACGTCCCACGCAAAGCATGTAGTCGGTCACCCGAGGAGGAGTTCTGTACGACACAACACAAGAGGTTACTTGACCCACGTGATGGCTTCACTTTATTGCAACTCCTACTCCACGTTCTCAGGAAGTACAATTTCATTCACTTTTTATTATTATTATTATATATATATATATATATATTGAATGAATTGAACTAGTTAGCCACTCACAAACGGCCTTCGTGCGTAAGCACATTCCAATAAGGCTGAACAAAGAAGACCAAGTGGGAGTGTAGCTAGATCTAAGTTTTGATTTGATGTTAGATTTCGGTTAGGTTTGATACTCTTTTTTGTCTTTTTTTTTCAGTTTTAAAATTTTTTTTAAAAAGGAGCGTTTGGTAATTATTTTTTTTCAATTTAAAAAATAAATTTTTAAATTGAAGAGTAACAAAAAAACTCCAAAAACTGTTTTTTTTTTCACTTTTGATTTTTTTTTTTTAGACCACCACCACCCCCCTCCCACCGCCGGCAGCCACCTCAGGCGACCACCGCCGGAGACTGCCGGCCGCCGGCGACCACTGGCAGCCACCGCCAGAGACTGCCGGCAACCACCTCCGGCCGCCGGCGACCACCGGCAGCCACCTCCGGCCGCCGGCAGCCACCTCCAGCCGCCGGCCACCACCGCCGGTGACTACAGGCAGCCACCTCCTGCCGTCGGCCACACCACCACCACCGTCGACCACCGCTATGCCCCACCACCGCCACCGCAAACCACCAAAAAAAAAGTCAAAATAAAAAGGGTTACCAAACACCAAAAAAAAATCTAAAAAAAAAAGGGGTTATCAAACACCCACTTGTTTTTATAAAAAAAAAAAAAATTAAGCTGCTCTTTAAAAACTGAAAATAAAAAAAAAAATTGTCAAACGAACCCTTCCTTCTATCTGTTTCTATTCTTGTTTGATTTGGGTCTTGTTTCTCCCTTCTTGCTTCTGTTCTTCTGGGCGTGGGGGTGGGGTGGGGGGATAGGGGCGAGGAGAACGGGTTTGTTGGGTATGGAATCTGTTAGTTGTTGTTTTCTTTTTTTTTTTGTTCTTTTAATCTTTCTGTGTTTGTGAGGAGATGTGGATAGAGTTAGAGGTCGGGAAGGTGGCCTGGGAAGTGGGGTGCGGAGATTGGAGTTCTATACGACACAACACAAGAGGTTGGTTGACCCACGTGATGGCTTCATCTTTATTGCAATACTCCACGTTCTCAAGAAGTACATTACATTCACTTTTTATTATTGAACTGAACTAGTTAGCCACTTGAAAACGACCTTCGTGCGTAAGTACATTCCAATAAGGCTGAACAAAGAAGACCAAACAAAAATTAAGAGACACTATTTTAATTTTATTTTAATAATATGTATAAAAGTGTTTCAACATCCCATATTCACATCACATGAACCTAATTATGTCCAACACCCACCTATTATAAATCGAGCATATTTTCTCACGCATTACAAATTGGCTTAGTCTTCGTCAAGAAGTCCAATCGGCTCTATAAAGTGGATTGCTTTGAGACAAAATAATCATTTCACATGGTAGTACCCATTTTCACCAAAAACTCGTGGAGCACGTGTTAGCTCTAGAATTACTATGGTCATCTGAATAGCCAAAAGCCAAGAAGATTTGTTCCTGTGAAAGTAGGAGAAATCTCAACAAAAAAAAAAACATAGGCAAATAAATCATGTTCACTAATATGAATATATCGTCCAACATTGACATAAGAGCGTCAAAGTACCTTATCAGGTGCGTGGTCCTAGAGATGTCAAACGGGCCGGGCGGCCCGCGGCCCGACCCGACCCAGCCCGAAAAAAGCCCGGGCCGGCCCGGAGGAATTGGGCTTAGGGCCTGGGCTTGGACCAGGCCGAAAAAATCTGGGAAAAAGCCCGGGCCCGTTCCGGCCCGGTTCTGCCCGGTTCTGGCCCGGCCCTGGCCCGGTTCCGGCCCGGCCTGTTTGAATTTTTTGTTTTTCCCCCCTTTCTCTCCCCATTTTCCTCCAACGGATATATTCCCCCAAAATTCCACTTTTACCCCCCAACAACAATATAACGGCTAGTTATGTGTTCAGATTTTATTAATAAAGATCACCAAGAAGAGTAAGAAAAGATTTAACATATAGCAAAAAATAAAATGAGAGACAAATAAATATATCTATACATACATACATATATATGAATATTACATATAATGAAATAAAATGAAAAAAATTAGATTTGTCAAAATTTGAAAATTGGACATGCCTAAAGATGAAATTTAAAATTGAATAACAAGAAAATTTAAAAAAAAATTAAAAAAAAAGGGCCAGGGCCTGGACCGGGCCTAGCATTTCTCCTCAGCCGGCCCGGCCCGGCCCGGATGGCTGCCTCCCTGGCCCGGCCCCGGCCCGGTTTCGCTTCAAGCCCGATGGACCCGGGCCGGGCGGCCCAAGCCCGGCCCGTTTGACATCTCTACGTGGTCCCATCAACATGTGATCCTTTTGCAAATTGCACAAATAATGAAGCTACATAAGGCAATTAACCAATATGCCCAAACGCAGAAGCATATGGAATGTCCATCTACTCTTTCTCTATATCGCTCCTCAGACATTGCGAAGCACTCAGCCTCTCCCCCTTATCAAACTGCAAAACCCAGAGCAAGCCTCGCCTTTTCCGCCCATTTCGACATTTGCCCAAGGAAAGATGGAGCAGTCCATTCCGGAAAGCTAGCTTCATCACGGCAGCCAAAACAAGCGCCTATTCTTGGCTTCAGCAGTATCTTCTTACCTTTTAAAAGATCCTGGTCAAAACACTTGTCCTTTGCCCCTGTCTTTTTGGCAATTGCTATAAAGGTAATTACATTGGGCATTTTCGCTTTCGTTCTTATTTCAGACTTGCTAGTTTGAGCCGTCTAGGTTAAGGTTATTTTGATTGTCAACCTGAGTAGGTTTTTGCCAAGAACTCAAAATCTAAGGCTTAAAATCTTTATTCAGAACCGTCCTTTGGATTTCAAGTCAAAATTAGACTGGCATTAATTGCAATAACCTTCTTCCGGCCAAGTATGAGGTTAAAATGGTAGCTATTAAGGCTGCATTCACTCTAGAGCCTATAATAGATCTAGGGCCCATGGCATCCCCTCCTAAGAGCCGCACTAATCTATCATAAAGAATATTGGACTGATCATTCCTCCTTCTCAAAGAGGATGGATCGAGAATCTAAGTGAAATCCGATGCCTTAATCCTGTCGATCATAGACTGGTTACCAGGAAATGAAGGACATTCGAGTTCCTCTCGATAATGAAGTTGACAAAAAAGAGCATGAGTAGACCTAACTGATAATTCTCGTCACCCAGAAGTATGCCTTGTGGTAGACATTCCTTCCACACCTTGATCTTCACGAAGCAGCTCGAGGTCGTGGTAGAAAGAATCTTGGAGGTGGTCATAGTTCATTAGTGATTGTCAGTAAAGACTAAGAATCAAGAGCAAATTAACCTATGTGAGTTTGTTGACGAACAAGTTTTCTTGTATTGAGTAAAGAGCGGGCTAATCTAAATGAGATTGTAAAAAGTCTGCTTGTGCTTTCGTGATTAATCGAAAGTGTCTCCATCTCTATTTCCTTCCTTTCAGTTCCACTCACGCTAACATGTCCAAAGCCGCCGGACCCTTCTCCCCTGGTAAGAGAGGCCCATTTTTCCACTTAAACTGCCAATGCTAGTAAGAATTTCATTAGAATCTGATTTTCGGCCAGCAATAGTCACTCAGACTCGAAAAGTAATAACGAAAAGGTCAATCGAAGCTTCAGTTCATGTGCTTGATTTCCCTTTTATTTTATTTGGGACCTGCACCATGAGCAAGTTGTGCGAAAAACCGCTTCCGTCGTTTTCATTGTGCTCGATTCGGATTTCTTTGTCAAAGGCGGTCGCTGGTTTGAAAGTAGGGATTTTTCTTCTTATTTCACTATCAAGAAAAGCAAAATTAATACTTCTTCGAGACTCCTACAATGAAGAAAAGAAGTGTCACCCGGCTTTTGATACTATTCATTTAGAGGGTTGAACCAGAGAAAACAGAATCCAGCTATTGTCGAAGCAAACTTATATACCATTTATAGTTAAAACTATATATCATTCCAATTGAAAGAATTTCACATAAATTGTAGCGAGTGCCACGGTAATAAACAGATGTCCAACTTGGGCCTGACCAGCATTTACAGTAAATCTAGACAACGAAAATCATCAACTTAAAATAGCCATATTCAATAGACAAAGTTTATAACAGAGATATATAACCAGGCGATAAAATTTAGTATAACTTTTCATGCAAGCCAATTGAGCATCAAAATATATTAATGAACTGTTTTGAGAAATCAGATGAAAGCAGAGAATAGTCATCCATATACATAAGAAATTACACAACTTGCATCCTAAGAAAACCTAACTATGCAAAAAATCAGTGCAAAAAAGCAAGATATGAGGATAACATTTTAACGGAATTGGGTTAACAATCACTACATAATATGTACAAGTAAAAGTAAACAGATTACTAATTTTTTTTAAATGGCTTCATGTATGAGAAGGTATATGACAATAATTCCTAGATGCAATGCAAACATACATGGGGGCCTATTCTATAAAAGAACCCCGTTATATATACAGATTGTGAAGCCTGAAGGCTGTGAACTAATAAAGGTTTAAGGGGATTTAAAAATAATATAATATAGTGGGTTGGATAAGTTTTATGAAGTGAAAGGACTTTCATTATCAATACAATAATCCCATACATATTTGTTATTTTATGGCAACAACAATATAAAGTGTAGACATCCTATTTTTTAATCTTTTTTTAATTTATTATTGTTAGGCTTTATTGATAATTAAAGTTTTATTATTGATTAGGGGTGTAGGCCTGGTAATAAATAATGTACTAAATTTCTTAGGTCCAGTCCAATTTTGTTCAATCCAATATGAGTCCAGTCCAATTACAAGCTTGTGATTGGTTAGATAATTCAGAAAATATTTCGTGATTAATTTATGATACATACAATCCTCTTGATATATATAAAATTTAGAGATTATTTTCGAACTTTTGGTACAACATGTCTGTTTTAACAAAGATAATTACCGACTTAAAGATAGATAATGTAACATCTCGGAATTTTCGATACGTTAACACTCATTCAATCATATACACTAAACAATATTATCCTTCAAATTTAACCAAATAATACCACAACTTTCAGAGCAACTAAAACATTCATCAATGTATTTCTCTCAGTGTACAGTCATACTTGCAAACTAAATTTAAATCTGAATAATAAACTAGCAGAGTCACCCACGTAGGGGTTCTAACAATCAATATCAAACATTAAATTCTTTTCTTTTTCACTCGGCTCTCATCCATACTCAGGTAACCTAGTGCTGATTATCACCTGCGAAAAAAAAAGTCAAAGGAGAGTGAGCTTTTGAGAGCCTAGTAAGGTCGTCTGAGGATTTTAAAATAATCAAAAATAATTCGGACGATTTACATTTAAGCCAAATAACAACTTTTAAAACTGAGATACAAGGCGATTCAAATGATTTTCTGTATACAATAAAGATAATTTTAAAAGGGTTTTCAAATAAAACAACATCATATCAATATAAACAAATCACTCAATTAACAGTCATTCAAAATACTTTATGTATAATAAACATAAATAGAAAACGTTGAACATGAGTAGTACAATATAACAAAGCTATCCCGACAGCGCTCGATACACTTTACATATGCATATGTATACTGACTTGTCCATTTAGGTACTAGTTTAACCCAACCAATGGTCCATCCTCATAACTCCAACAATACAACTCCCAGATCACTAACTCATGTCAACATTTAGAAGGAGTAAAAAAAATTGAAAATGCTTTGCGATGACCGAATCAATAAACAGATGAAATGCACAATAAATTCCAAACAATTACTTTAAGGCTCAAATTAGGGTTTCATGGGCAATTTAAAAATATTTTTATATCAATCATAAAAATCAACATTCAATGTAGTTTGTAAAACTATTATTATAAGCATTTGAAATCAGAGTAATGGAATAGGGTTAGGATAGAATTCCTTACCTCGATCAAAATTCTTTGAATAAACCTAGATTGGCAATCCATTTGTTAGAATACAATATATGCTACAACATTATAAACTTAATCAACTACCCACCACAGGCTCACTTGTAACTCCGAAATCGCGCAATTAAAAATGGGTCTCGTACACGACAAACCTAACCGAAAACTATGTACGCTCCTTAATGCGTAACCATATTCTAAAATTCATAATAAATTACAATAAAGCACTTTTATTGCTTAAAACATTATAAAAAGTCAAAATATGAATTTTTTAAAATTTTTGAATATTTCTGAATTAAACTAATTTCTTTAATTGTAAGAAGAACCCATAAATACCCATAATTACTTCGAGCCAGAAATAAAGTTTCATAATTTTTTGTAAGAACTTTAATAAATGTATAAAAGTTATAAAAATTAAAATCAGAATTTAAAAGGCATTAAAACTATTTTTAAATTTTTTGTTTTGCTAAAATTAGTGCGAGAAGGTAACGATACCAAATCAACTCCAAAAATTATCAAACTCAAACTGGGAATTATTTATATCATAAAAACGTTACTCTAATGTTTTCAGAACATTTTCATGAGTTTAAAGGATCCCAAAGAATTTTACAAATCTAAGCTTATAGAAAATATTAAAAATACATATGATTTCAGAAAATTATAAAATTGTACCACAATGGCTAATATAGCCTAAAGTATCATACTTTAAAATTTTACGTGTTAACAATTACTGTACGGCACCCTATGCATGTATCGTACCTAACACTAACCAATACCCACAAACACATCACCTATACACATACCCATGCACCGAGCTCTCACCCACTCACATATACATGCACACCTTCATTGCACAGCATACTAGCATACTACACCCACTGTCATGGCCTGCTCACTTACCTGCTTACCCCCAAGCACAACCACACACTCACGCACACAAATCACTCACACACTCTCACACCCGTACACACACACACACACACACACACTCATATGCACATCACTACACATATACAGCCATTCATACACACATTTTTTGAACACATAAACACAGACATCACTGCTCACAATAAACACATACATACACCCACTCAAGCACACATACATACACCCACTCAAGCACACAAACACAACCACCTTACACACATAACACCCACAAAGCACTCACCATGACCAGCTGCACGCACCCCCACTCTTTCTCTCTCTCTCTCTCTACACTGCAGCCTCACACACACATTCACACACTTTCAAAGCACTCTCAAACACACAAACACAAACTCACACAACGCACACACGCACACAGCTACCTTCTTAGCAGCTTCACCACACGCCAAACAAGCACACACATTCACACACAAAACAGAGCTTTGTTCCACTCACATGCATATATATATATATATATATATATATATATATATATATATATATATATGTATACACACACACATACAGGTTTCACACAACAACCCACAACTCACGCACCCACACATCTCTCTCTCTCTAGCTCGCATACCCACAGCTAGACCTGGCAAAAATGAATCAGTACCCGTACCCGTACCCGGTCCAAAATCTCGGGTACGG
This sequence comes from Escallonia herrerae, assembly GCA_033070095.1. Lineage (NCBI taxonomy): Eukaryota > Viridiplantae > Streptophyta > Magnoliopsida > Escalloniales > Escalloniaceae > Escallonia > Escallonia herrerae. The sequence goes on from JAVXUP010000855.1 coordinate 182,535, forward strand.
GTACCAATATTCAATACCCGCAGAAATTGTACCTGTACCCGAACCGACCCGAAAATTTCGGGTCGGTTCGGTTTTCGGGTTACCCGATATGACCCGTTTTTCTAGGTATATAATGGGGAAAATATTGTGCCCTAACTTAGGGCACAATATTTTTCTCATTTCGTCATTCCTCGGAGTCTCCTCTCTCCCTCTCATGCCGCCGCTGACCAACACACATCTACGGGAGAAAGATCGTGCCCTCCGTGGCTCCGTCACTCATCCCTTCAACCGTCGCCCGTCAGCCCATCTCACAAGAGACAGCGAGACGCTGGATCTATTTCCACCGACCACCGCCATTGCAGCTGTTCACGCCGTAGCAGCAGCGTCAGCCTCCGAGAAGTCTCCGCCAGTCCACCGCCGCTGTTCACGCCGTAAACACGGACCTCCACGTAGAAGGTTAGTCAATCTCTCCAATTTTATACTGATCAATTCAATTTTTACTCTTTGTTCTTCCAAATTCGTATACTTTGAGCCAACAAATTCGTATACTTTCAAATTCGTATACTGATCAATGACTGGAATCTTACTGATTTTTAATTTTTTATTATACTTTGAGCCAACAATGAACAAACCATGAACCTGAATTCCTGATTCGTGTAGGACTCCCTGTACAAAGTCACTGACCAGTTAATTTGTAAATAGTTAGTTTGTAATTGCAGAAATTGTTGGTAACCTGTTAATTTATACAAAGTCAGTAACCATTATCAGCAATTTATCAGCAATTTCGCCATTAACATGTTGAATTTGTTGTTGGACAACCAGTTATTTATGTATTAACTGGTTGTATTGGCCTATTGATGAATTTATGTATTGGCGTATTGCTGCAATTTTGCCAGTTAATTCTATTTGGATAACCAGTTAATTTATGTATTGGCGTATTGCTGAATTTGCTGTTGGACCAGTGGACTATTGTAGTGTAAATCTAAAATTATGTGTTATGTTGGTCCTGTTGGATTTGTTAACTTGTTGTTCTCGCTTTTTTTCTTATTCTTTGTTTTGGACTATTGTAGAATCTATGGAATCTGTAAACAAGAATCCACCCATTGAGAATGTTGAGGTTGTTGATGTTGAAGATGAATGTCCTCAAGTTTTTACCAACCGTGATGAAGTTGCTAATGATATTGACACTAGTGTTGATGAAAAGTCTACTAGAGGTGAAATTTGGAAAAAATTTGATATCGTTGAGGAGAATAATAAACATAGGGCTGTGTGTAGGTGGTGTAAAGTCTCTAGTTTTGCCATGGGGATAACTCCTGATGGGAAGCCATGCAAGGGTACACATGGGACTTCAAATATGCATAAACATCTTAAAGTTTGTAGCGTGTACAAGAAAGAATTTATGGACGTAAAACAGATGCATTTAGATCATTCTGTGAAATTGAGGTCTAGAAAGATTTCTCAAGATGTTTATCGTGAAAAAATGGCTATTGCAATGATGAAGCATAACTATCCTTTCTTGATTGTTGAACATGAGGGTCTTAGGGATGTTCATAGTTATTTGAATTCGGATGTCAAGCATTATACTCGTAATACTGCAAAAGCCGATTGTTTGAAAATCTCTTTGAGTCAAAAAGACATGCTCAAGCTTGCTTTGGGTAGAATTAGAGGGAAGCTATGTCTGACGGCGAATGTGTGGACTTCTATTAGATATGAGGGATATCTTTGCTTGACTGCACACTTTGTTGATGAAAATTGGAAATTGCATAGTAGGATTCTTAATTTTTCTCATTTTACTCCGCCACATAATGGTAAATCCTTGTGCGACAAAGCATATGATTTTTTGAAGGATTGGGGAATTGAGAAAAAAGTCTTTTCGATCACTTTAGATAATGCCAGTAATTGTGATAACATGCAAGAACACTTGAAGAATAGATTGCTAGTCAACAAAGTCTTGGTGAGTAATGGGGATTATTTTCATATACGATGTTCGGCTCATATCTTGAACCTCATTGTGCAAGACGGGTTGAAAGTTGGTAATGAGGCTATTTACAAGATTAGGGAGAGCATTAAGTATGTGAAAGGATCCGAGGGTAGGATGATAAAGTTTGCCCAGTGTTGTGAGCAAATTGGTGTAGGTACTTCGATGGGTTTGCGCATAGATGTTCCCACTCGTTGGAACTCTACTTTCTTTATGCTAGAGTGTGGGCTTAAATTTCGGTCAGCGTTTGTGAATTATTCCCTCATTGAACCTAGCTACAAGTATTGTCCTACCAATGAAGAATGGGATAGGGGGGCTAAAATTGCAAAGTTTTTGGCCCCATTTGCTGTGATGACCAATCTTGTGTCTGGGGCTGAGTACGTAACTTCAAATCTGTATTTTAATTCAGTGTGGAGAATTCAGTTGCGTATAATATAAGAGATGGAAAGTGAGGATCTAGTTTTGAGAAAAATGGCGATGGAAATGTACCCTAAGTTTTTAAAGTATTGGGAATCTTGTAGTACTATCCTAGCTATAGCAACAGTGCTTGATCCTCGCTACAAGTTGGGATATGTTGAATATTGCTATGAAAAGATTGAAGCGGGTAGAGGGGAAGATAAGGCAAAAGAACTCAAAAAGCAGATCGAGAAGCTCTATGAAGAATATGTGGTTCACAATTCTGTTGTTCCAAAAGATAAAACTTCAGTTGGTACAAGTATCGTTTGCTTGGAAGAAGATGAGGCCGAAGTAAGTTATTTCCTTTTTTATGTTTACGTTCCTCGTTTACTTGTTTATATTTTTTGTTTAATACATTTCTCATTCAAAAAATGTAGGAGTACTTTAAAAAGCGACGACTTGAGGCCAAGAAGAAATCAGATTTGGATCTTTATTTGGAGGAGCCGGCATATGATCGCGTGGAATATGCATATTTGGATGTGTTGGAGTATTGGAAAGACAATCGGTCTAGGTATACTATTCTTTCCAATATGGCACGTGATATTATGAGCATTCCAATTACCACCGTTGCATCCGAATCGGCTTTTAGTATTGGAGCAAAAGTTCTTTAAAAAGTTTGGAGTTCACTTACTCCGGATAATGCCCAAGCTTTGGTTTGCGGACGTAATTGGTTGTATGGATATGCAATTCAAAGTAAGTTATTATTTTTAAAGCATTTGAATATGAAGTTTATATTTATGTTTTGGGATTTAGTTTAATCATATATTTGCTTAAATGTAGGTGATGATCCGGACGATAGTGACCTTGTGGTATCTTTGCCTATCAATGCAAACATGGATGGTTCGTTGGATGCAAGAAGCTTAACGGAGATTTGAAGATTTGAAGTTTTAGTTGACGTGATGACGATGGAATTGAAGACTTTAATTTCAATGATTCTATGCATGTGATGATATGATGTAATTGTTATTGAAAGTTTTTGGATTATGGGTGGGGATTGGGGAAGGGGGTTAGATGCTTGAATTTGTTCTTATGGTATTTAACAATTAGTATGTTAGTAAGTAGTAACTAGTAAGTAATTAGTAGTAAGTACTAAGTAACTAAGTAGGATATTATGAGTTTTAACTAAGTAGGATATTATGAGTTTTAATGTTTTATGTGTCATAACTTTTAGTTTTTGGTAAACTGGAAAGTGAAAATTGTTTTAACAATAACAATCAAAGACATGAAATGTGTTGGTAAAATAAGCAAAAGAAACAAAAAAGAGAAAAATAATAGCAAGTAGGACTACTGAATAAGTTGGTAATCACCAAAAACTGATTTTAAGGAGTGCTAAAATCTGATTTTTATATTAAAAAAAAAACAAGGACATGAGGGTAGGGTTCGGTTCCCAGAAATTCGTACCCGAAAAAACCCGGGTATAAATTACCCGACCCGTTTTTACCCGGACCCGACCGGGTTTTACCCGTACCCGGCTGGTCGAACCGTTTGCCAGGTCTACCCACAGCCTTGTCGTGGCTGTTTTCTCTCTCTAAAACCCACACATACGAATACACAACCCACACCACTGATTTCATGCACCATATGTATGCCATGGCAGATCACTCACTCACACAAATCCATATACCTTACATATATTTGCACCTACAACAAACCGCCTCATGACAGTTCCTTGCAAACCCACAATAGCCCATGGCTGCTACCCCCTCTTCTCGGTCACTCAACCACGGCAGCCCAAAGCTGTCACCACACTCCAACCCCTCATGACCCCCTTTTCACACAATACTTTGCACACCCATCTAAACTCAGCTTTAACCCACAATTGTATATATACCATACAAGCATCAACAATTATTTCCTCTTCAAACCGTAGCCCCCCTTTCACAAAACCGCTCACAACAGTTCCATGCCCCCACTTTAATTTTCATATTCCATTAACTAAATAAGAGAGGAAAAAGGGTCTAGAAAGCTTACCAGAAAAAAAATACTTTCGAACATCGGAAACTTTCTTCTCCAAGCCTTCTCTCTCTCTCTCTAAATCTATATCTTTCTCAGTCGTGGGAAACCAAAGAAGAAGAATATGGGGGACGACTGCTCACTCTCTCATAATAAGGTATAAATATAAAACCCTAGAAGGAAAAATGACCAAAACCCCCTTCTATTTTCGTTAGTTATTTTAAATGTTAGCCGAATCTTTTTATTATCGCTAAAAGCTCCAAATAATTATTGGTAAGAAAATTAATATATTAGAAAAACTTTTACAGGCCGTTACGTAGCCCCACTTCACTAATCGTCGCTAAAAGTGGCTACATAAAAACATCAACGCTAAAAAATAAAATAACAATGCTAATAATTTATTCGCTACTAATTTTTTTTAATTAATTCGTTAAGAATATCGAGGTATTACAGATAATGTCCCAAAATTTAGAATTGTTTTAAATATTAAATGTCAACCAATCGGTTCTCGATAAACAGTCAGATTAGTTGATTTTATTCAATCTGCATTTTTTTAATCAAATATTTGACTATATTAGATATCGCAAACTCAAAAGTTATCTTTATCACTTTGGTTAACCTAAAACCTCTATAATAAAAGGGCCTTTTGGCTACGGTGTAAGGAGGTTATTCTCACTAAAACTTTTGCACCATTTCCTTCTAGCAATCATGCATCATTTTTAAAGAAAAATCAGCATTTTCACATAAGCTTTTCATATGGTGATCTACTTGCATCCTGGATTTAACTCGAGGTGGTCATAAGTTCTTTAAACCATCGTCGTCTAGACATAACTTTAGAGTGCTTTTCTAGTTTAATTTAGATTAGAGAAGTCTAGAATATCCCCTCTCCTTCGACCAAATTTTGGTCAGCAAAAAAAAAATTATTAAAAGAGTCTTTAAAATTCATTTTTCTATATTTGTATAAAAGACCGAAGTTTAGGACGCTTCCCATAGGATCCGAGTCAAATTGCGGTGGTATTAATCCAATGTTTGTCCAACTGGGTATGTGGGCCATTTTACTCTTGCTGTCGAATTCAAACCAAACCTTAAGATTCGGTTAAATGTTATTTCATGCATATGGATGTGTTATGTGTTAAAAGATCAAAAAAAAAAATCATCAAAACAAAGTAAAGACCGTTAGGGTATGGCGGATGCCTAACTTCTTCTCGTTGTATAACTTAGTCCATAAACCCATCATTTTTGTTTTTGGTAGATTAGAAGCATAATTGGGCATTTTAAAGTCTCTTTTTAGTGTTTTTTTTTAATTTTTTCCTCTATTTCATAAAATAAGATTGCGATTATGAGTTCTTTCTAGACCCTTTCACGGGTTCAAAGGTTTTTCCTTCAAGGCGGTTCTGTAACGCCTCGAAATTTTGGAGCGTTAATACCAAATAAACAAAGTAAAAAAACCTCAAAATATCCAAAAGTCTCCCAATTGGGTATTCGAAGCATCTGAGAATAAGTTTCTAAGAAATATCAATAAATGCTACACCAACTTAAAACTGTTACATTGACCTCAATTACTCCTACACGGAGCTCTGAAATAAAATTTAAAGCAAAATCTATTTGTACAATAAATATAAAAGAAAAATCCTTCCCTAAAAAGCTTCTTACTTAGTCATGCCTTATAATCCTTTGCATAACTTTGTATACTAGCTGAAACCTGAAAGTAAGGGAGAAGTGAACACAAAGCACAGCAAAGATAATCACACGCACACATCCACAGAGTACAAAGCATGTTATATTGATAATAATACTTGGAATTGATTAAATACGATACCAAGGTACATGGCGGATACCAAAACCAATGCATTAACTTTCAATTCAAAAATTAGATTAGTAACAAGATCAAATAACTTGTACCAGCGAACAATACAATCTCAAAGTAAGGAGTTACCATATATAGCTGAATTTGCAGTGGATCAAAAGGTTTTGATGTGTTTGAAACAATACAAATTTAAGTTTGAAACGTTTTCACAAGTTCTGATAACGATATCTTATATTTCAAAAAAGGACACCAGTGAATCTAATAATACTTCAGATAAGTTTGAAAATATCTTTAAATAAATCAGATATCAAATTTCAAATGTTCAATCAGTACAAAGACGAAGGCCGCGGGAGCCATTCAGAAATGTGTTAGGCGTGCCATTACTGACACGTGAGACAAGATTCAGAAATTAAGATCGCGATCTCCAACTCATCCCGCTGAGCTAGCCCACGTTCCAATCCACGTGGGTAAGTCATTAATAGATAAGTCACATACACTGTGACATGGCTCGTCAGATTATAAAACATATACCAAATCATTTTAATAAACACCAAGAGTTTGAAGCCGACAAAATTATTCTCGTTCACACGATTCTACGCAGTATAGTTTTATTCAAGGGCTAACTTCAACAATGAAATTAACAAATTCTAAGAAAATTCAAAGCGTAAAAGTTGAAGAGGACTCGTTACTGTTTTTGTAATGTCTAAGATCATCAAAAACTAATAAGAAACTAATAAGATGGACCAAGTCAAAGTAAACTGATTTTAGAGTGTCAAACATCACCTTTTGTATCGATGAATAACTTTCAAATTGAATTTCAAAAAGAAAATAGACGATGATGATAAAACACAAAACTAAGAAGTTGAAGAAGACTCTTTGATGCCAAGGAAAGTGGATTCATACCAACGTGGAGGTGCCACAAGGAATGCAGTCCGAGTCAGATGTCAAGTGTGATGATGTGAGACACAGCAAGGGCAGAGATCAAGGGCTTCCCAGACAGAGCCTGAGGGTGGCAGTGCTGCGAAGGCGATGGCGCAGGGTGAATACACGACGACAGTCATAGTCCAATACTTAGGTCTAGAGTCAGGGTCCTGTATGTTTCTTTCTCTAGGATTCTAGAGTGAGAAAGTGAAAATGTCAGAGTTTTGAGAATCTAAAAATCTGAAGTCCTGCAAATGAATTCTCAAGACCTCTATTTATAGAGGTTGAGATGATGATGTCATAATGAGACACGTGACGCTCCCCGGGAGTGACACGTCACCGAGGGGTCCACAGTTGCCGGTGCTCCATGGACGGTCGAATCCCATATTCACCCGGCCTGCCCCGCATAGCGTCGCTCTGTCTGGAAAGACTGGCTCCCACAACGCCGGTGTGGCCAGAGAACCCCCTCGATCTAGCTACTAATCCAAGCCCTTGCAAAGTCCCACAGGCTTGGTAGTGGTGGGGAAGACCTGATGCCCAGCTGCCAGGTAGACTAGGCGCGATGCCCTCCAAAGACCTGCTCCCGTCTCGGAGTGACCCGGGGGTCATAGCCTCTAGGGGTGCCGACGCAAGCCCCCAATGCTTGAGCACGTAGGCCAGTCACGAAGACACCCTAACAGAGATAGTGTCCCAAAAGAGTCGCCTATCCCGCTGCTACGAAGGGTCCTCGTGTCGGAGCACTACGAACGGAGCCCCCAAAATGAATACGGTGATAGCTTTATGGTAACGAGCCTATCCCGTTGTGAGGGGTCCTCGTGCCGGAGCCCCCCCCCCCCCGTGATTGTGACGGTGATGGCTTCAAGGTTGTGAGTACATCCCGTGGTGGCGATGACTATAAAGTTGTGAGTACATCCCGCTGAGAGGGGTCCTCGTGTCGGAGCCCCCTGTGATTGTGACGGCGATGGATTTAAGGTTGTGAGCCCATCCCATGGCGGCGATGAATATAAGGTTGTGAGTCCATCCCGCTGCGAGGGCTGGAGCCCCCCTATGATTATGACGACGATGACTTTAAAGTTGTGAGCCCATCCCGTGGCGGCGATGACTATAAGGTTATGAGTCCATCCCGCTGCGAGGGCCAGAGCCCCCCATGATTGTGACGGCAATGGCTTTAAGGTTGTGAGCCCATCCCGTGACGGCGATGATTATAAGGTTGTGAGTCCATCCCGCTGCGAGGGTCAGAGCCCCCCATGATTGTGACGGCGATGGTTTTAAAGTTGTGAGCCCATCCCGTGGCGGTGATGACTATAAGGTTGTGAGTCTATCCCGCTGTGAGGGCCGAAGCCCCCCATGATTGTGACAGCGATGGCTTTAAGGTTGTGAGCCCATCCCGTGGTAGTGATGACTATAAGGTTGTGAGTCCATCCCGCTACAAGGGGTCCTCGTGCCGGAGCCCCCCGTGATTGTGACGGCGATGGCTTTAAGGTTGTGAGCCTAACCCGTGGTGGCAATGTCTACAAGGTTGTGAGTGTATCCCGCTGTGAGGGCCGGAGCCCCCCATGATTGTGATGGCAATGGCTTTAAGGTTGTGAGCCCATCCCGTGGCGGCGATGACTATAAGGTTGTGAGTTCATCCCGCTGCGAGGGGTCCTCGTACCGGAGCACTACGAACGGAGCCCCCCGGAAGCATGTAACATGATTATGGCGCACGGGCAGAATGCCAACGGCATGAAACAATACTTGGTGCCGAGGCACATATCATGGAAGTGGCGTATGGGCGCTGTGCCTACAGCACGAGACATTGATTATGGCGCATGGGCGCGATGCCAATGGCATGAGACAATACCTGATGCAGGGGCACATGTCATTAAAGTGGCGCACGGGCGCGACAACGAACGTCGTGGAGCAATACTTGGTATCGGGGCACGTGTTATGAAAGTGGTGTGGCGACGAATGTCGCGAAGCCATACTTGGTACCGGGGGCATGTATCTTGACGATGACGAACGGGCGCGGCGACGAACTTCGTGGAGCAATACTTGGTGTCGGGGCACATATCATGAGAATGGTGCACGGGTGCAGCGACAAACGTCGCAGATCAATACTTGGTGCCCGGGCACGTATCATGATGATGGCGCACGGGCGCAGTGACGAACGTCGCAGAGCAATACTTGGTGTCGAGGCACGTGTTATGAAAGTGGTGCGGTGACGAACGTTGCGAAGCCATACTTGGTGCCAGGGGCACGTATCATGACGATGGTGCACGGGCGCGGCGACGAACGTTGCAGAGCAATACTTGGTGCCGGGGCACGTATCATGATAATGGCGCACGGGCGCAAGCGACGAACGTCGCGTGGATATACTTGGTGCCGGGGCACATGTTATGGAAGTGGCGCATGGATGCGGTGACAAATGTCACAAAGATATACTTTTTGCCATGACACATGTTATGGAAGTGGAGTACGGGCCCGGCGACAAACGTCGCAGAGATTTACTTGGTGCCGGGACACATGTTATGGAAGTGGCGCATGGGCGCGACGATGAAGGTCGTGAAGACAATACCTGGTGTCGGGGCACATGTCATGGAAGTGGTGCAGGGGCGCGGCGACGAACGTCGTGGAGACAGTACCCGGTGCTGTGGGCACATGTCATGGAAGTGGCGCATGGGCGCAGCGACGAACGTCGCAGAGCAATACTTGGTGTCGGGGGCACGCATCATGAGAATGACGTAAGGGCGCAGCGATGAACGTCGCAGAACAATACTTGGTGCCTGGGGCACGCATCATAAGAATGGCGCAAGGGCGCAGCGACGAACATCGCGGAACAATACTTGGTGCCGGGGGCACGTATCATGATAATGGCGCACGGGCGCAGGCGACGAAACGTCGCGGGGATATACTTGGTGCCGGGGCACATGTTATGGAAGTGGCGCATGGGAGCGGCGATGAAGGTTGCGAAGACAATACTTGGTGCTGGGGCACATGTCATGGAAGTGGCGCATGAGCGAGGCAACGAACGTCGCGGAGACAATACCTGGTGCCGTGGGCACATGTCATGGAAGTGGCGCACGGGCACGGCGACGAATGTCACAGAGCAATACTTGGTGCCGGGGGCACGCATCATGAGAATGGCCCAAGGGCGCAGCGACGAACGTCGCAGAACAATACTTGGTGCTGGGGCACATGTCATGAGAATGACGCATAGGCGCGGTGACAAACGTCTTCGGAGACAATACTTGGTGCCGGGGCACATGTCATGAGAATGGCGCATGGGCGGGGCGACGAATGTCACGGAGACAATACTTGGTGTCGGGGGCCCGCATCATGAGAATGGCACACGGGAGCAGCGACGAACGTTGCGAAGACGGCGCACGGGCAAGCATCGGGTGTCCCGAAGATGGGATATGAGTTGAGTGTGCCTGTTGTAACAAAATAATGAATGCAACATGTAGTAATGACAAAGTTGGGAGTGATGGTATGCGGTCATCGACGACGGGTTATTCGGTGGTAGTGCGCAACTTTGGGCGATGAGAATCGCGGGAGTGGTATGCGGTCACGGACAACGGACGTCACGAGGTTGCTGGAAGTGCACGTTGCGAGGTTGATAAATGACGAACGTCGCGAGGTTGATGGACGATGGACGTCGCGAAGTTGATGGACGACGGACGTCATGAGGTTGATGCACGACGGACGTCGCGAGGTTGATGTACGAACGTCCGTAAACATCATGGAGGTGCAAAGATTCAAGAAAACAAGTGCACGCGTGAGGGGAGGCGGCCACCACCCCTGGGGAGGCCGAGGCCGACCTATTGGGAAGGCCGAGGCCGACCTCTTGGGAAGGCCGAGGCCGACCTCTTGGGAAGGCCAAGGCCAACCCTAGGGGTGGCAAAGGCCAATGGCCAACTCCCATGAAGGGAGGCCATGGCCACTCCCCCTTTTTGGTGAACTTCAGGTGTGCTGACGGTAGGTCTTTCGATGGGCAATGACAAATCCGGAAGTTGCGTCGTGACGAGCGTGTTGCCAAGAATCGTACCCATATGAAGAACAAAGTGCCGAAGTCACATAAAGAGCGTACAGAGCGAACAAAGTACGAAAGGGACTTTGCGTGAAAAGTGAAGAACCGAGGGGGAAGGCCAAGGCCAACCCCCCATGAGAGGGCGAGGCCGACCCCATGGGGTTGGCCAAGGCCTTTTCCCCTAACCCTGTTGTTTCGGTTGCGCCGTCGGTCGACATTTTTGATGAAAAGGTGTTCGGGTGGTTTTGGTGCAATGGTCGTGCTACCGTGAGTCACATTAACGTGAAATATGTTGTCTACGTCACGCACAAGGCACGCACAGAGCATAAAATGTACGTGACTTGAGGGTGCGCGCGCTGACTGGTTCGATGCGTTGGAAATTTGACCGTTGACTACGCAGACGTGTTTGCGCGAAGCAGGACCTCTAGCAGGCCATTGGGTGTGACCAGAATATGCTGGGAACACTCTTTAAGTTTTCCAAATTGTCTAAAATCATCAAAACCAATGAGAAATAAAGGAGATAGAACAAATAGAAATGGTCTGATTTATAGTGTCAAAAACAGAAAAAACTCTGCACTAATAAATAACTTTAGAACTCAATTTTGACCAAGAAAAAAATGGATTCTGATAAAACCTTAATCTAAAAAGTTGAAGAAGACTCTTCAAGGATTTCAGAATGTCCAAGATCATTAAAAACCAATGCAAAACAAATAAGATACAATAAATTGAAGTTGGCTGAACTGAATTAGCATAAATATAAGCATAACATTGTTCAGGTCTATTTTGTGAATATTGATCACTTGGAATTTCAAAAAACACAAACTACAAAGTTGTGGTATACTATTTGAGGTTTAGAAAAAGCATAAGAACACCAAAATTGGACAAGGAACGGAAACATTATGGACTCTTGAAGTTGCTATAAAGATTTATAACAAAAAATCACAAATCAAAGTCTATAATCGAAAGTACAAAGAACTATTTAGCATAACGATCAGGAATGTAATTAGGATTCTAAAGAATCATTAGATCTCTTTAGATAATAAATTAATTGATAAACAGATCGATAATCAGAATTCAGATGGGGTAAATGTGTGAAAAACCCTTACCTCAATTGCGCAATCAACTCCAAGCCTTGATCTTCTCAAACAAATTATATCAAAAATTCTAATATAATAATATCAAAAATTTTAATTAGAACCCATCAATCACATTAACTTATGTGCTTCTTATCATAAACCTCAATCCCGATATCAAAATAAGTGCTTACCTCAATGTAATGACCAAAATCTAAAAAGTGTTCTTCCTAGAGATTCTTTGGAGGCTCTTCTGAAGTTTGTGGTGCTCCAGGAATGATAGTACTTAAGGCATTAGCATAGAATAGATGTAATTATATATTCCTAAAACAATAAGAATTGCAAAATACCCATTACATCCCAATATTTTTTAACTTTATAAATGGGTCAAACTAAAGTCCAAATTTAAATTGGGTCATTTAATCCCAAAAGTATAACTCACTTTCTGAAAAGAAAATTTGAAATTGATTTTTAGGCTCACTATTTAATTCAAATTCACCATACATTCTAATTCATACTTACACAAGTATCCTGAAAAATAAATCTGTGGTGTTACAGTCTCCTCCACTTAAGATAATTTAGTCCTCAGAATTGAACGTATCGTAATCATAAAAAAATTGATAACTCCCAACCCCTATGATATCTCGAAGTTTATGCATGTACTTATAATAGTTTCTTGCCTTGCAACATGAGTCATTACATTCCTCCCACGTTTAATGAAATTTCAACCTCAAAATATTTATAACTTAGTTAGCGAAGAAAACACACTATACTAAATCATTGCACTCAAATTCAATTCATCACGCTTTCATTGCGCTATATCCAGATAATATATGAAACCCCTTGAGCAATGTTTTCAACAGTAACATGCTTAACTTCAAGCTTAAGGTGTTGCAAGTAGTAAACAATTATCATTTACTTTGTACTCTACAGGAACCAAACCTTGAACTCAAACTTTCATTTTTATCACCTTCATCGTCCTGGGTGATCAAAATCTACGCTTATACAAAGCCAAATATGGAGGCATAGCAATACTCTCTTAATGACACTACGCCGATAACTGAGGTTAACTAGTAACTAAATTTTTTTAAAGCTTTTTTGCACATTTTCTACTCAATGCATCAGTCACACCATTAGTCTTTCAAATTTGATATACTTACTCAATTCATCAACATGAAATTATAGAGTCGTATATATTCTTTGCCCACAAACATCTTTGTATCACAAACACATAATTAATCAAAATCCATATTCGATTACTACTAAGACCACAAAAACTCAATTTCTAAGGCCTAAGTAAAAATTGCAATGATGCAATGTCTATGAAGCTTACCAAATCAAAACTATGAGATCACCTAAAAATATAGATGTCTCCTATCAATATTCACTAGCCCAACACAAAACTAATACTATCAAACAACCGTTAAAGCATACCACTTTGACTTAGCAGTACATATAGCCAATTTCTATAAGCACTCAAACATCACCACCAGAGATTGAAAGTTGTAATCATCATACTTTTATTTGCGCACTTGATTTCTCGAATCAAACCCGTTCAAACTATTACCAAGTCCATCACGAAAATATGTATTGCCTTAAAATGATCCAAAATTTGATGCCACATTCATATGTATGGTGCATCCACTGACGTCTCAAGTCTATAAGTTATCAATTTCGCAATCACATCCTTTACTGCTTATAACTAATAGTTCCTAGATCTAGTTGAAGACACCAGAGTATCAAAATATTATCCTTTGACCACACTATGTGGCTAACGCTTAGGATCTTCAAATTTTAAAGGCAAGTAACATTGGGTCTACTTTTGTGTACTCGACTCATATCTCAATCTTATGCTGTAACATCAAATAAATTTCAAAACCTAATCCACCTTCTCCAAGTCTAATCTCAATCACAAATCATCAAAGGCATAGGAGTCTACATAATCTCAAAACTAAGCTCTGATACCAACTGTAACGCCTTGAATTATTGGAGTGTTAATACCAAATAAATAAAGTCAGAAAACCTCAAAATATCCAAAGTCTCCCAATTGAGTATTCAGAGCATCTAAGAATAAGTCTCCAAGAAACATCAATAAATACCACACCAGCTTAAAACTGTTACATTGACCTCAACTACTCCTACACAGAACTCTAAAATAAAATCTAAAGCAAAATCTATTCGTACAATAAATATAAAAGAAAAATTCTTCCCTAAAAAGCTTCATACTTAGCCATGCCCTATAATCCTTTGCATAGCTTCGAACACTGGCTGATAACCTGAAAGTAAGGGAGGGGTGAGCTCAAAGCCCTGCAAAGATAATTGCACACACCCACCCACCGAGTACAAAGCACGTTATATTGATAATAGTACTTGGAGTTGATAAAATACGATACCAAGGTGCATGACGAATACCAAAAACAACGCACTAACGTTCCATTCAAAAATCAGATTAGCAACAAGATCAAAAAGCTTGTACCAGCGAACAATACAATCTCAAAGTAAGGAATTACCATATATAGCTGAATTTGCAGGGGGTTAAAAGGTTTCGATGTGTTTAAAACAATACAATTTTTAGTTTGAAACGTTTCTACAAGTTCTGATAACGATATCTTATATTTCAAAAGGAGACTAGTGAATGTAATAATACTTCAGATAAGTTCGAAAATGTCTTCAAATTGATCAGATATCAAATTCCAAATATTCAATCAGTACAAAGATGAAGACCATGCGAGCCATTCAAAAACGTGTCACGCGTGCCATCACTAACACGTGAGACAAGGTTCAGAATTTAAGATCGCGATCTCTAACTCATCTCGCTGAGCTAGCCCACATTCCAATCTAAGTGAGTAAGTCAGAAATATATAAGTCACATACACTGTGACATGGCTCGCCAGCTTATAAAAACATATACTAAATCAACTTAATAAACACCAAGAGTTTGAAGCCGACAAAGTCATTCTTGTTCATACGATTCTACACAGAATAGTTTTATTCAAGGGCTAATTTCAACAATGAAATCAATAAATTCTAAGAAAATTTCAAAGCCTAAAAGTTGAAGAGGACTCGTTACTATTTTCGTAATGTCTAAGATCATCAAAAACTGATAAGAAACTAATAAGATGGAGCCAGTCAAAATAAGCTGATTTTCAAACAACAACTTTTGTATCGACAAATAACTTTCAAACTGAATTTCAAACAGAAAATAGACGGATTATGATAAAACACAAAACTAAGAGGTTGAAGAGGACTCTTTAAAGTTGTGATATTGTCTAGAATAATAAAAAACCAATGAGATACAAAGGAGATAGACAAATCGAATTGGGCTGATTTATAGTGTCAAAAACAGAAAAGTCTACACTGATAAATAACTTTCGAACTCAATTTTAACCAAGAAACAAATGGATTCTGATAAAACCTTAAACTAAAAAGTTAAAGAAGACTCTTTAAGGATTTCAGAATGTCCAAGATCATTAAAAACAAATAAGAAAAAAATAAACCGAAGTTGGCTAAACTGAATTGGCAGAAATATAAGCATAATAATGTTCAGGTCTATTTGTGAATGTTGATCACTTGAAATTTCAGAAAATTCAAAACTAAAAAGTTATAGTAAACTATTTGAGGTTTTCAAAAAGTGTAAGATCACTGAAATTGGAAGAGGAACAAAAAAGTTACGGACTCTTGAAGTTGCTATAAAGATTTACACCAAAAAGATCACGAATAAAAGTCAATAATCAAAAGTACAAAGAACTATTTAGCGTAATGATAAAAGTAATTAAATTAGGATTCTAAAGAATCAATAGATCTCTTTAAAAAATAAATTAATTGTTGAACGGATGGATAATAAGAATTCAGATAGGGTAAATGCGTGAGTAAACCTTGCCTCAATTACGCAATCAACTCCAAGCCTCGATCTTCTCAAATAAGTTATATAAAAAATCCTACTATAATAATACCCAAAATGTCCATTAGACTCGATCAATCATAGTAGCTTATGTGCTTTTTATCAAAAACCTCAATCGCGATATCAAAATAAGCGCTTACCTCAATGTAATGATAAAAATCTAAAGAGTGTTCTTCCTAGAGATTCTTTAAAGGTTCTTCTGAAGTTTGTGATGCTCCCAGGAATGATAGTACTTAAGTCATTAGCCTAAAAGGAATGTATTTTTATATTCCTAAAACAATAAGAATTATAAAATATCCATTACGTCTCAAAAATTTTGAACTTTATAAATGGGTCAAATTAAAGTCCAAATTTAAATTGGGTCATCTAATCCCAAAAGTATAACCCACTTTCTGGGAAGAAACATTTAAATTGAATTTTAGGCCCACTATTTAATTTATTGTCACCATACATTCTAATTCGAACTTACACAAGTATCCTGAAAAACAAATCTGGGGTGTTACAGGTTCGCTACAGCGATGACTCATCTGGGACTAAAAAAGGAAGAGTAGACTTTAAATGTTTTGCTTTTTTTTTTCTCCTTTATTTTGTATAACATTTATAAAGGTGCTTTAAATGTGGTAATTGTGTTTTCTAATTTTTGTGACTCACACAACTGTGCGATTGTCCCGAGCCCACCACCCGAGGTCAAGGTCAAAACCCTCGGATTTCCTAGTTATCGAGGCAATTCGAGTGTACTCTCACCTCTAAGGCCTAGTATCGAGAGCCTCCCGGTATCTTGATAAGTTAAATTACTTGTGTGCATGTATCGATGATCAGCCATTATTAACTAACTTATGCTAAGGGTGATAGAAATATCGCGCAAGTCAAGCTAAAGGAGTAACCTTACACCTGGAGTTGAGAAGAAAACCACACATCTTGGTCATTTCTGTGATCTATCCTTTTAGGAAGAACACTTGCCAAGTCTATGGCATACCGGCTACGAAACCAGCCAGTATTCTCGCTAAGGGGATATTACATAAATAAAGAATCTAACTAATCGGCCAGTTCACCAACATGTTAGTCATTATGTGTTCTTCTTGTAGATCAAAACTAGCCTATTTATACCTCGTCCTTTTATTAAAAAAAATCCCACTAATTAACTGGACGGTTAGTCAGTACCCAACAATTGTCAAATATTCTTCAAAAACCAAAGATAATAACGATTAGTTGCACCTGGCACCCCCCAAGTTTTCTAATGGTAGCTCACGAAGCCCCAAAGTCCATTTTAGCTATCTAAAGCCACAAGCCTTCATAAGTGTGGTGGGAATACCCTTCTTATATTTACCGGCCAACATCCTCACCAGAGAAGTCATTTAACTCAAACAAAGTTGATACCGTGGTTAGAACGATGAAAAAGTTTATGGCCATTGCAGTAGCTTGGGGCGGCCACTGTAATGGGTCAATTGCAGTGGGCCCCTTAAGTTTGCCTGTGGTAGCATCGAGCAGCTTTCGACCATATTACGACAAAATTCCTGACAAAAATCTTAACGTTGCTGAATTTAAGAGGGCATTTTTGACATATCAAGTCAAAATAATCCTCTCGTATTCTTCTATTCTAAAAAAAGTTAGAGGACTTTACAAAAAGGGGTATCTAGGGTTCATTGTGACCAAAATCAAGGAAAATGGGATCTAGGGTTCGTGTATGATAGAAATTGATGGTTGTGGTGGGTTTATGAATGGCTTTACAGCGGTGGGTTTCTGTAATGGTGGCTGTGGTTTATGATGGTGGGGGTGGGGTCTATCATGATGTGGAAATCAAGAAAGGAGGTGGCGTAGTGGTCTTCAGACAACAGGTGGCGGGAAAAGTAGAGAAAAGTGGTGGTAGCAGCGATCTTCAGAAGGCGGTGGTAGCAGTAGGCGAGAAAAGAGGCAGAAACAGCGGTCTTCAACCGAACAATATCATTTTCAACCACCGCCACCATAATCGAATTGATACCCACCCCTCCACTTCCAACCTACACTTCCACCCTCCATACCTACTTCTAACATGTACCTCCACCATTAAGTTCATGATAAAAATGCCCCCTTATATGAGTTAAAGGACCTTTCTGGTAAGGCTCTAGGCTGGATAATAAAAAGGGAGTATTTATTGCCACACTTATGCAAGTTTGTGGTGCAAAATAGCTAAAATGAACTTTGAGACACCAAACTCTACTGCGAACAAAATTAGGGGCGCTGGTCACAGTTGACCTTGAAAGCTGATATTCTCCCAAAATGCTCCCTTAAGTTGAGTTGATTCAATTTTTTTGTTCGGGATTTGGCAGGAATTTGGTCAGAGGGTATTCAGAGCCACAATAATAAAAGTTTGTGGCCTAGATAGCTAAATGAATTTTGTGGCGCTGTGAGCTACTACGGGAAAACTTTGAGGAGTGTAATTGTTACAATTAACAAACCCACTGATTAACCGGTTGTTTAGTTAGTGCCCAGTCTTTATCATATATTCTTTAAACATCAAAAAATAAAAAAGTCACTGATTAACTTGACAATTATTCAGTACCCCACTTCTTTTCACAACCCAAAAATACTCCACTGAGTTACCGGACAGTTTACCCAAAGTTGTTTAACCAGACGGTTAGTCAGTAACCCTTTCTTAAACACTTTCAAATATCCGAAACAACGGACCGAATAACCAGCTGGTTTACATAAAAGGATAACTGGGCGTTTAGTCGATATTCATCTCCTAAATAAACTGGCTGGTTTCATATATGTCTTATGTGATTAAATCTTTGTATTTTACTCTCTACGCAATTAAGGGTAAGAAACTTTGGTATTGAGATTTGTCCGGAAAGCTCACAAGAACCCAAATGGCCAAAGAATTTCCTAAGGTCGGTGATTTGGTTCGCAACCTCAGTGAATTACATAAAGACATTTAGGCCAACGCTCGCATGTACATATATATATCACCAGTTTGAGAGCATGGGCGAAACCACGTGGGAACTAGGGGGCTAGTGCACCCCTTGAACTTTTGAGGAAGAAATTTTTTTTACTTTGCAATTACACTCAAGTCTGCCTCTCAGTTCTCTTTCCCCGAGACCCAGATTGTTACCTCTCTCTTTCCCCGACTCACCCAATCGACAGTTGGCCAGTCCCCAGACCAGACGACAGTGAATCCTGCGAGTCTGTGATGCTGGTGACGGGGGGCCATTGGCCGAGTGCGAGCAGATTCAGATCTGGAGACGACCTAACCGAGACACCGACGACGACAACGACGATGGCCAGACGGACAGACGACCGATTCGTTCAGATCTGGAAGACTGGAACATGTCTCGAGTTGTGCAAGTGCGGCTGTGTAGGCGAAGGGGAGGACTCTAATCCACTATGCCATATAGGCGCCGGTGACGACGACGAGGACCGGCAACAGTGAGGACTTCTGGCGACGGCGTCAACAACAGTGAACAATAGTCTGCCTTATTATCTTGAGCTTTTCTCTGCTTGGCTAATTTCAATTTTAAGCAATCTGATTGATTCTAATTTAATTTCAGAAACCATATTTACATTCTAGTTTAATTTATGTAATTGATTCTAGTTCAAAAATTCGAAAAACATGTTTGGTTTATGGTGATTATTGTTGATTTGGTGGAACAGTTTGCTTGATTCTATTTCAGAAATTATTCGTGATTTGGTGCAACACCTTAATTGTTTGGTTAATTTGCTTTGCTAATTCTTAATTGGCTTTGCTTTGCTAATTCTTAATTGGCTAATTGTTTTTCTAATTCATAGTTTGGTGCATAAATGATTTCTAATTATGTTGGAATGTGACATTGAGATTGAGCTTGTTCGGCTATTTAATTTTAAAAATTAGGCCATTGAAATGTACTGTTTTGTTGAAATTTGATGTTATGTTGAGATTGGGGGATGAAGCTCTAGCTTGGGACTTTGATCTTGGAATGTGATTTAGTTTTAAAATTAGGTGGTTGATCTTGAGCTTGAAATGTACTGTTATTTAGGTACGTGTTGTTGTGTTCGAATGTGATGTTGTGTTTAGATTGAGGGGTTGATCTTGAGCTTGAACTTGGGATGATATTGAGTTTGTATTATTGTGTTGGAATGTGAATTAGCTTTAAAATTGGGTGGGTGGTTGATCTTGAGCTTGAAATTTACTGTTATTTAGGTATGTAATGTTGTGTTGGAATGTGATGTTGTGGTGAGATTGCGAGGTTGATCTTGAGCTTCTATTATTGTGTTGGAACTTGATTTAGTTTTAAAATTGGGAGGTTGATCTTGAACTAGTATTACTTTA
Source organism: Escallonia herrerae (assembly GCA_033070095.1). Classification (NCBI taxonomy): domain Eukaryota; kingdom Viridiplantae; phylum Streptophyta; class Magnoliopsida; order Escalloniales; family Escalloniaceae; genus Escallonia; species Escallonia herrerae. Next base: position 202,894 of record JAVXUP010000855.1, read on the forward strand.
CTTATAAAAAAATATATTGTTATTTTAATTATTTTACTTAATTAAAAATTATATTTAATTTTATATATTTTTGGCACCCCCTAAAAAGAAATCCTGGTTTCGTCCCTGTTTGAGAGTTTGTAAACCAGTACCAGTATAATGCAGATTTATATATCATCAGAAGGGATTTGAAAACCACTTAACAATAGCTAACAGAATCTGTGTCAGCATTTATAATGAGACGAAGGAATAAAGCTGCTCAAATAGTTAACCTCCCCTCAGAAGAGGAACAAGTTAATATCGTAAGGAGTAATATGTTGTCGGTTTAGCATGAGTACATCTTTGGAATGCAAATTATTAAGCCCCAGATAGGAATTAGACCTCATCTATCCCTTGCATATTTGTCCTCTGTATTGAAAAGCTATCCCAAATGCTCAATAGTTACGATCGAAAGAAAAATCAGATAGGTCTGACAGGCTCCAAAAATGGTCTTATGATTTCTCACCTATTTTATACTGATGATTTAATACTATTTTGTAAGGATGAGGAAAATGAACTTGACCTGATCATGAATACCCTCATGGAATTTTGCAAGATGTCTGGCCAATGTATAAATTTTAACGAGTCTAAAGATGTTTGCCTCTAGAAATATTACTATTGACGTAGCGCAAGCCCTTAGCAGAAGATGTGGGATCTCCAGCACTGATAACCTTGTCATTTACCTAGGCATTCCCTTCATACATAGTAGGATATCTAAAAACCTCCTCAACTTGTGACATTCTTGATAAGTTGAATAGAGCCTTTTTATGGCAGGACATTGAATCGAGAAGAAGAATCCACTTTGTGAATTGGGTGACTGTTTGCCAACCAAAGAGGCTGGAGGGTCTGGTAATAAGAAAAGCTAGAGACCATAACATGGCTAATCTTCTAAAACTTGGATGGAAACTGGTGAATCAGGACAATCTTCTAAAACTTGGATGGAAACTGGTGAATCAGGACGCTCTTCTATGGGTTAAAGTGATAACTGACAAGTATATAAAAGATAAAAACATAAAGGATTGGAGCTTAACCAAGAATGGTTCATACGTGTGGAAAAGTATACAACTTAAAGTCCCTATTCTAGGAAAGGTATTAGATGGTCCATAAAATAAGGATGAAGAAACTAATTTTTGGAGAATTGGTTGTGTGGGAAAGATCCCCTTAACATTGCCAATAGACAAAGGGATGGAAATCTCATGGTTGCTCAAGTCATAATCAATAGATAATGGGATTTGAACAAGATTAAACATCTGGTGAAACCTAATGAGGTTAAAGAGATCTTAAGAATTCACTAACCTCTCGAGGAGCCCACGAAGATTAAAGACCAGCCTTCTTGGGAGTTAACCCTAAATGAAAGTTCAGCACTGCTAGTGCGTATAAATTGATAAGCCACAATACCAGAGTGGAAATCAATGGAGTTGGATATGGAAGCAATCAATTCCGTAAAAGATAATTTCACTTGTTTGGCTTGTTTTGAGAGACAAACTCCCTTCTAATACCTTCAGAATGACCAAAAACTTAACTAGTGCGAACACATGTCAGAGACGCAAGTTTGAAGCTAAAACCACTACCCACATAAGTAAAATTTAAGTAAAATTTTCGTAAGGCCGTAGCTATGTGAGGAAAATTCATGTCTCTTGATTGGCTGGGTTTAGCTGCTAACCAGAGTAATCTTGATTGGTTGAAATATAATATTGTTACTCACGAAAAACTGATTTTGGTGGAATTGAGTGGAGATATATATATATATATATTCATTGCTAACTTGCGGCAGATATAGAGAGAGAGAGAGACATAAATAAGGAAATCATTGAAGGCTTGGCTACTAACGATGAAATCTCCTGGAAATTTGCACTAGATCTTGCTAAAGAATACATGGACGCCTTTATAAGGCTAAACCTAGAACATACATAAAGAGCCAAGATTGATTGTTTGGTATTTTCCTCGTGTAGTAGGGAAACGAAATATTAAAACAAGAGGAAGTCATCTCTAAGAAGACTCTGGAGGATTTGGAAGGCTCGTAAGGGATGACAAAAGAAACTGGATAGGAGGCTTTTCTAGACGCATACCAATATGCAATGCCTTGCTTGGAAGCAGAGTTACATAGAGCTCTGAAAGGCTTGCAAATAATCAAGGATATAGGATTTTGGAAAGCTGTCTTGGAAACAGATTCCGAAGTCGTTAAGGATCCACTGACCAAAGAGAACAATATGTGGCAACCATTCAATTTCCTGATCATGGATTGCCGTTTCCCGATGAAAGCAACCCACATTAGTGTTCTACATATACTAAGAGAAGGCAACAGGTGTGCTGACAAACTTGCACATCGTGGAGCCATTCAGTTAAGAGCTTTTGAATATCTAGATCAAATCCTAGCAAGACTGATTCCTTTGTTAAGGCAGGATGCCGCAGGATCTAAATTTTAATTTAATTTCCCTTGCAGCCAAAAAAACAGTAACGTCTTTCTTTCCAAACAGAAATAATTTCATTGCTTTCTTTAACAGCTAATTAATTTCTTTTCTCTTCATGAAAATCGTTATAATTTTGCGATGTTTACTTTGTCTAATTTTAGTTGATTATTATTTTGGGTGCAATTATTTATTACACTCAAAATAATAAAAAAAAATGTTATAAGATTTTTGTGAGTAGTGGAGTTTGTAATCTTTGATTAATACACGTGTTGGTTTATGGCGTATATGTTAAACCCTACTTTCTTGATCCTTTTTTTTCATGGCAATTTACATCTCAGATCAGTTTTTCTTAACCCATGATTTAAATTCACTGTTTTAATTTTTGAGTTTTTGTTTCCATATTTTGAGGAATCTTGCTTTATTCGATTATGTTTTGATCGATTCTTATCCGTGCAATTAGCCGTCAAAGCCTTCAGATTCGGGGTTTGAATTTTATTATTATTTTTATGTTCTTTTTCTTTGTTGAAAGCATCTAGTGAAATCTGATTAAATTTGTTGTTCTGCATTTTTTGCGAAAGGAGAAACCTACTCTTAGGTAAGTCTTTGTGAATTACTTTGAACAGTTTTTTCTTTTGTTCTTGCATTTTAGCCTATGCAAATAATGACAATTTAGTAGTTTATGTCTTGTATTTTTATATTACTTTGAATACAATTGGGGTTTTCTTCTTCAGTCACATATCAGGCTAATTTTTTTGTCATCGAACAGATAGAGCTATGGATTCAAACACAGTGAATTTAGTGATGCACGACAAACATATATATATGTTTTTGACTATGTGATCATTTTTGTCATGTTTCTGAAGGGGAGGGGGGGGGGGGGGGGACGGCACCCCCCAACTTTTGTATTTTTTTTTTATATTTACACAAATGCCTTTATCTCGTAACATTAATTAATTAGGGTGTCGTTTTGTTGTATTTTTTATTTTTTATGTCACCGGTCGTCATAGTCTTCTTTTTTCTTATTCTTTTGCTCCATCTTCGTTCTTTCAAATTCTATATTTCAAATCTCCAGATTACGAAAAAACACGAATTAATGAAGATTAGTTTTTTTTTAAGTTTAAATTGTTATAGTATGTTAACTTATACGTGACTATTGTACTCATACAGTTAATAATTATATCAGTAATTAATCTATAGAGTAAGAGTTAAGCTTTTTCATGCAAGATTAGTAATTCGTTCTTGACTAATCTTACCAAGTTAAGTAAATCACTATAGGAAGCAAATTAAATGATTAGTAGTCAGATTGAGCAATTCTTTTATGTTAGCCATCAATCTTTTTATGCCTTTTTGAGTCCCCTCGATTAGACCTTCTGGATCCACACCTGCCTAAAAGCATAATATTTATCCCGTCCTACGTTGAATGTAATATGTTATGATCATTGATTCTAGCCAAAACTAGATCCCATCATCTTATTCTCCTGCAGTTTTACCTACACCCTTCCCAAAATAGCGTAAAATTATAAGACAACAAAATATCATATGTGGCTTTATAAACTTGATGGTGTCAAATAATTAATGTCCAAGCCCCTTCTCATTTCCCTCTGCACAAACTCTAATTAAGGCCACCATCCATGCACATCCTCCACACCCAACGGATTGAATAACCATAATCTGTAAACTTGTCACATTACAGGTCTCCGTTTAAGATAAATAATAGCCATGGCAGTAGCCGTGGTTGCCATGGCATCCACTCGGTTATTTCACACATCACCTTGCTGGAGGAATAACTGTACAAATCTCATGGTGGCATGGATGTAGGAGAGATAAGTTTAGCCTCTCCAATGTGAGTTTAAAAAAAAAAAGTGAAAATAATTTAAAATTAAAAAAATATGTTTTGTTTCAGAAACTATCTACATCAGAATATTTTATGTCAAGATAAGTGGGATTTAGTCTAAGAAATCTAATGAGTTGAAGTATTAGCTTGCAAAGCCTTAAATATCGACTTACACATGATTCTTTGGCGATCTGCTCGTTCTCCCCCACGGGTAGCTTGCTTTGAACCCCAATTGGAAGCTGGTGTTGAAACAAAGGTTTGACATCATATAGATTTGTTATTCTGTGCTTTGGTTATTTTTCAAGAACACTGTCAAATTGCTAAAATGAAGAAAGTTCTTTCCTACCTTATGTCTTACACATAAGATTTAGGTTCCTTATGTGCATGTTAGTTCTTCATTGTAGGATAACTCCACATCATCAAAAATAAATAATAATCAAATAATGCCAGATTGATCAAATAATTGCTTCATCCGGTTATGTGTTAATCTATCCTTATCCACGCAATTAGCCATCAAAGTCTTCAGACTTATCTACGTTCTTTCAATCATAATATTTGTGCTTTCTTTTCTTTGTTCAAAGCTTTTTGAAATCTTGTTAATTTTATGCAGCTCGGAAGAAGCCCACGTTCGGGTAAGTCTTTGTGTGTTACTTTATATTATGGTTCTTCTTATTCATTCATTTGGCCTCCATTTTTGCCCAAAGAGGTTCAACTAACTTTCATGATAAATAGAGCGTGAACATCGCGGAATATATTGTAAGGGGTAGCAATATACCTGTTGTTATACTAATTTTTCTGCGTCGGTGTTGGCTCATGCGGGGAGCACTGCGAATAAAAGACTTTACTACCGCAAGTTTCTTATTGTTGGCGGGTGTTGGTTAAAGACGACCCACCATTTTCAGAATATCTCCCTCTTGAAAATCACCATGTCTCTCGATGCGCAAGCTCCTTTTAACCTTTTTGGTTTCATATTATATACGAAAGACTTCACTTTCTTATGGAGGTGCAGGGAATCCAGGTTCTCCATGCAAATGAAGGTGGAATGACGCAAACACGTGATTGGCTTATATTGGTTTATAGTTCCCACATGATGTAAGCTCTTCTCCTTCCCTGATTCCCTTTTTTAACAGCAAAAAATCATTTGTAGCATTCACGTGAAAAGTGAAAAGGTCCACACTTGCCATTGCATACTTGGCTGTAACATTTATGACAAGTTAGTTCAAACCGTTTTATAATCATAATTTGGGAAATATTCTTTTGGCCTTATGGAGCGGCGCGGGTAAGGGGGTTGAAGGGGCTGCAATCTTTTAGTTTGTTTCTTAAGTATTTAGTACTGAAGTCTAGTGCTTTTGCATCTCTAACAGGTCCGGTGATTTAACATTGATATGTGAAGTCTCTGCAATCTTAAGCTTTTGTAGCAGAGTTGTAAGATCTTTGACACAAATTTCAAAAGACAACCTTTCTTTCGGACATTTTAATGCGAGCAGGAAAAGGATTAGACATGGACCAGCGCGCACACTATTTTCTTCTGCTCAGTAATTTCACGTTTTTACTTCCTTGAACGATTACAGCATTTTACTTTTATGACGAGCTTTATCATGCACAAAAAAGTTACATCACTTCTATGACAATTGATATCAAAAATTGTAAACAACGGTGACGTTTGGAGCGACATGAAAACAAAATAGAAACTAGTATCGAAAACCTTGGCAAAAGAAACTGTGCAAAAAAAAGTATCCAATTAATCACTCACTACAGATAGTGTGAATACAATGTCTTGTTTATTCATCTAATGGAGTGAGTGTATTGGCAGGTATCCACGCCCGGTAGCTGACTAGTTTCTTAAAAAGCTGCAACGTAACCGTTAGATTTGCAAGGACTCGCATGTTCAGTTACCCGCCCTATTCTCGGTAATCGATCCACAACACACAGCAAATAAAGAGCCTACCCAATAGTTGCCAACCTCTAAGTAAATAGCTCCAAAAGATTATTCATTTACAGCATCTACATGTGACGTCTCTTGTATAATGTGACAAGAAACACAGATTGCACGCACCTGACATCCGAAACCTTCCAACAAAACCGTTCTGGTAAACAGTAAGCAGCTCCAAAAGATTATTCACTTGTAGCATATAGCAACTACAACATCACACACTCTCCTCATGCAACGCGATAAGAAACTAAGATTGATCTCGAAAACGTACATACGGCAATAAGTATCCAAAAGCTTCCAACAAAAGCAACCAAAGGCGACTCCTCCTAGCAAAAAAACATGACATCCTTCACGTTGTCCTTTATCACAGGGAGTGCTCGAACCTCGGCATTCCTCTCCCTTGTAGCCCCTCCTCCACTAGTAGACTCGGTTTCTGAAGCATCCCCCTCTATGTAATAACGAGCCCGAAATGCTGCCAGGTGGGCATAATAAGCCGGAGGAACTACAAAAGAAGATATGCCCGGTTATCAGCAACTTTAGAACTTGTAAAAAATAAAATTGAAAATCAAACAAGCGGGTTATCGCCAAACCTATTGAAACTGAACGAGTACACCTTGCATACCTGCCAAAAAAAATTGTGAAGACAGATTACAAACAACCCTTTGCCCATACAAACTAATCTACCAAGCATTTCTTAGAGCCCAGAGATTAAAAGGATATACGTATAACACAAGTTGTTTGTAAGCATTTGCAATTCATCTGCAGAAAATCCGTTCTCATCAAATAAGACATGGTAGTGGGTCGGCCGACTAGTTCCCTGCCCATTAGATACAGCAAAATGATATAAAGCATTCGTGCATATATGTCAAGTAACAGCAGAAATGGAAGGTAGTTAGCAGAAAGAAAGACGGAGAGTGTTTACCTGAATCCCTGCATGGCTACAGAGGTAAAAGTCAAATTCTGTAGGGTGGCAAATTTTAGTCTCAACGACAGTACCTGATCATATAACCGATCCTAATGAGTCAAGGAAACTTCCTTTCGAAACAAGGGAACGGTAAGACTATGTTTTTAAAAGGAAAATATCCAAGAATTGAAACCTGGCAAAATATTGCCACTCCTGTCAGTAGAATTCCGATCGTTATGATCCACAGGAAAGAGGCGTGTGTGGTGCCTCTTTTGCACAACAAGAAACGTCACACGTGGAAGGTAGTTCTCTTCTAGCGAGACACAAGCCTAACCAAAAGAATGTGAAAGTGGGAGAAACGAAAACAAAAAGGAAGGATGCACAAAAAATCCATACAAGTCAGGCAAAGCCAACAATAACCCAGTTTGAAGACTGGAACGTCAAGCTTACGTACTTTCCGGATTGCATCCATTTCGTAGAGCAAAACTTGATTAAACTGACCTTCACTTACTCCATCTCTGCGACATTTAAACAATATCAGCAATCAGCATAACGTAAAACCAAGATGCACAAGGTGAATCCATGATAACAAGTGCTTACCTGTAAAAAATGATCCTTTGAGGTTTCTGGCCAGTTGATTTCCTGAATGCAATCAAATGTTCTCTGCAAGAAGCAAATGAAGGATACAAATGAAGAGAAGTGCACTCATTAGCAAAGCTAAGTAATGGTCTTAAGGCTTACCGAATCATGCCACCGTGCACTGTACCCCTTTGAGGATCTTGATATGAACTATAGAGATTCTCAATAATTTCATTCCGATGGGACTGTGCAGAGATCAATCCTCTATACTTGGTTACCTCTGGCCAGTCCATTGAAGCCACTACCTGTAAAGAGATGATTTAACGTAGTTGCAAAAGAATTGAGTGGTAACGAGAAATAAAGTGAGGAAATAAAAAAGAAATATACTGCAGCTATAGACGGGCTAGAATCCTCCCCAGGTTGAGGATGAGTCACATCAGCACCAAAGACAATTGTTGGCCTATCAGTTAAAGGAGCATATCTTTTCTCAACAGCATTCAACAGAACGGTATTTCTTCCCCCAACCTAATAAAATATTCATTAGCAACATTCAGAAAATAATAGTCGTACGCAGTATAAACACAAAGATTTTGAACATCTTTGGCCAAACCAACCTTCACATTGATCTTTAAGGCCACATTTTCATGATACTGATTACTATTTCTTGATACATGCCTGGGCTGACAGCACTGCGAGATAATTCCCAACTCTGTCTCACACACCCGCTTGATCTTTCCTGTGAGGACCAACATGTCATTTATGCGGGAAACCACAAAATTGAAGAACTAACATTTGGCTTATTGATAATTAACCATAAGATCCAGTAGCATCAGGCAAAATGATAATCAACAGCTGAAGTTGTTTCCTATCAAACCCCACGTTCGAGAGTTTTGCATTAGACTGGTTGTGAATATCAAGAAGAGCCCTCTCAATTCTACCGGGATGAGCTGATTGAATAGGAAGAAAAGGCGGAGAAAAGGCCTAGCGGAATTATCAGAAGCTAATTAGTATCACTATGTATTTCATCACAAGCTAAGAATGCAAAAGCTGAAAAGATGAAATGACAGCCCATACCATTCCTTTGCTGCAGCACATGGAAGCCAATCCTTCACAGAACTGATTTACCATTTCTAGACTTGTTCTGTTTGAAAAGCTAATGCAAGTCCAATGCTCCACCTTCCCAGCATTAACCATTTTCTACAAATTCCATGAGAAGATCATATAGCAGCAGAAGAACCACAGAGTAAGAAAAGAAGCCCATTGTGAATTTGTGATTCAGTAAAAATACAAGCATGCCTCTTTCTACTGTATCAAATACCTTTACAGAAATCATGAATGAGACGAGAACATATTTATATTTCAAATCTTATTCCACAAGCCACCAAGCAAAGAAAAAAAAAATGCTGGTTTACCTTATTGATCATATTCCACTGACCCACTCGTGGATTGACACGCGTCTCTCGCCCTGAGTCATGATATTTAAGCTGGCCCAGGCAAAGAGAATACCAAGGTGAAAATCATGTGGAAGGTGTATGAATAGTTTAAGACACGGCAAAATGAGGAATTGTCACTTACCTGTGGAGCTGGAAGAACTCGCGCATCAATGGTAGTAAGATCAGTCCTCATTTGAATACCAAATTCAGTGTTAAGCTTATCATTGTTGTAATTGTTATCCGCCACCATCTGCGGGCATAAAGAATAGGCAATGAAAGCTTCATTACTAAGGTCATCGAAATCATAGTTGAGGGAAAATTTCTAGCAACAAAACTAGTTACAATTTCGATGTACCCGCTTGATAGTTGTTTCCCTTTGATTAGGACGTTGGCAGGTTGCCCTCAGCAGAGCAGTCACCTGCTTTTCATTCAATTTTTTTGTGTACCTCTGTCCATCAACAATCCTACAAGTCTGTAGTGAAAGAAAACGTCAATATAAGATGAAGTACCAAGAGAAGCAAATATTAACTGAATGTTGACTATCGTTGATTAATGAAAAACCTCCATAGGCAAATAACTAGGTTTCTCATCATTTCCAGCTTGAAGTGCAGGCAGAAATGTATATCTAAGGGCAATGTTGTATTTCTGGTGGAAGTAATCGACCACAGAGATAATCGCCCCCGTGTCATCAAGAGGAAACCTGTTAAGAAGGTTACGGAATAAGCAAAAACAATTACAAACCCACCAAGGGTTCAGTAGACGAGACAGTTATGGTTAAAAAACGCCTTACAAAGCAGCATATGGTGCAACGTCTATCGTAACAGCAGATCTACCTACTAAGAAATGGAGGACATAACGGAGTACCCAGATATACACAGATAGGCCACCCAAAATATGCAAAGCACAAAAAACTGGAACTACATAGTCGATACATACATAAGCAAAGCAGCAAAGACCAAAATTTTGCTACAATAAGAAAAGTAAACTCAGTCTAAAAAAAAGAACGAGCTGAAAATAGGATTTTTCACTAAGACATAAAGACCAATTCGATTATTAGATTATATCCATTTCTTAGCTTCCTTCTAAAAAATGAATATAAAAACACAAACATTTAACAGTTTGACAGCTACTGCTACCGCCGTACAATTTGACCCTTTTAAGATATTTTACGAAATCTTAGGATGAAAATTGAAGTGTATGATAATTGGATATGTCTTGACTAGTAATATTAAACAATAATAACTATTCAAGTCTAGTTCAATGTTTTGGTATCCCAATTTTATTCTAGAAATTTGGAAATCAACATGACATCTTCTAAGAAGTGATACTAGGCACAACGAGACATGTTTTCAAGCTCATCTGTCATCTGTATATATAACAGTTTATCTGTATATATAAGAAAATACTGCACATATAGAGATTAACGAGGGGACATGTTATTTCCACTCCCTTAGTTATATGCTTTCCCCCTCCCCTTTAGCGGATAAAATGTGCTTTAGAGAAAATTATCCTCCTCTTAGTGACAACTGAGCTAAGGGGTGGAATAGTATATGAAGGGGTGGCATGGAAATATCCCATTTGGACCCTTTCCGAAAAACACTCAGCAAAATATAGAACTCGAAAGAACTGGGGACACAATTGCACAAAAAACAAACATATCAACAGAGAATTGGTGTGAAAGTTTGCACTACTTCTTTATATCAGATACATCAACTGAAGAACTAGAACCGGTAAGCCTGTAATGCAAAAAGCTTATGTCACAGTGAACCAAAAGTCACAAACAGAGAGATGAAAAGCTCACCTTAACTGGCTTACTGCCTGAGTCGATAATCCTGAGATTTTGTAGCGCCTCACATATTCCCTATGTTTAAATTCGACCCTAACACCTTTCAGAGCTCTCTTGACCTAGAAATTATATAGCACCAACCGATATTTGTCAAGTTCGAAGTAAAAGAAATAAAGGAAGGATAAAATTGCAGCTTATCAGCCATATTCGTACAAAGCTTAAGGGCATCACTCTTAAGAAACAGAAAACTCAAGAGAATGACTTAACCAGATCTATATTCTAAAACAATGTTCAAAGCTAATGTCGCCTGTTCCTCATTTTCCTGTCAGTAGCATGATGCTAGAGTTCACAAAATTCTCTATGATGCAAAAGAGTGAAGCGAATACCTTAACCCGGTCTTGATCAGAAAGAGGTCTTGTCAGATCTCTACAGAAATATCTGGAAACAAATTCAGATACTAAAATAGGCTCGTAAAAGGCTCTGGCTGACATATCTGCAAACATGGCAACCACATATTTGAGGAAAAGAAATATTAATAGGATCTGTCTCTAAGCAGGGGAATCTATTGGCAAAGCCATAGGAAATGCAGATGAAAAATCCAAATATAAAAATGTCCTACCAATGTTGAGGGATAGCCCCATTTGTGTAGGGCGGAGACTCTGATAGAAGCCTTTCCAATACTGTAAACCATCAGCAAGTTCACCTGCCCCAAAGGAGGGATGGAAGAATGACCTTCCAACGGTTTCAAATCTACAACCAATTTCAGCATTCAATTGAATTCACAGTCGGGTAAAATCATATTCCTGACATCCATAAGTTAATATCCGCAGACAGTAACCAAAATTTTGTTCAGAAAAAGACATGTAAATGGCAAATAAGAAAACTCACTTAGTTGAGGGCGCAGCCCTTAGAACGACATCCAGGGCTTGAATAGTTTCTTGAGGAACATCAAGTTGTCTACCCTGCAAGAATTGCTGAAGATGATGTAAATCAGCTCTAGCAGCATATTTGATGGCCACCCTAAACTCACGTTCTCTTCTGCAGTGAGGCAAGCAACACGTTAAGCTTGACGACAGATCAAAAGCAGAAGTGACTTGCAAATAAATGATTAATGTTTATTATCACATATACAGCAGACTTCCTGTGACTAAGTACGCATGTTAATTATATACGTTTACAACTGCATTATACACACATTATTCCAAACGTTGTTATGTGAGTACTGCCACTGAATGATGATTTGTCTTGAAATAATACTCAAATCATTTCTACATTGTTTTCTTAACATAAAGTGCAGATGTTCAAACTGTCTTTTCCTTGGCAGGTAAAGTACTAAAGATGTTAAGCATGATTCAAGTGTGCTTTTGGGAAAACATAAAAATTAAGAAATTTTATGCAAATAGCCCAGACCCAAATCCACAAAAAACCAGTCTCAATCACAACAGACGTTCATGGTTCACTAAAAACAGCAGAGAGCTAAAGAATAGTGTGAACCACCTTGCGTTTGCACCACTCTCGTTGTCAACTAGCTTCACAACAAAGTCTTTTGAGTTAAAAGGCAACGGCCCTGCTGTGTAGGCGCTCTTCTTTCCATCATAAGCCAATTGACGCTTGCCCAAGTGCGACTCATGGTACAAATCATCAAGTTTCCTCATTATTTCTCTACACACTTTCTTTGACGCAACCTCTGGACTAATCGACACCTACACAATCAAGCAACAATTGCAGAGGGAAGACTATCTATTTTACATGGACTCTTCAAAATGTGTGAAGTATCCGTATCGGACACTCGACACTTGAACATGAATATGGGATATGTGTCCAACACCTCGCATAATATATGCCACTAAGAACACTATATTAAAGTGTTTATTTACTTCGTTACTGCTATGAAATGAGATAAGATTTCAATTGAACAGTGTGCGTCACGGAAAACACCATGTTACCAAAGGATTAACTAATAAATAGTAATAGATAGAAATATTTTGCCGTGTCCCTTGTCTTGGATTTTGACTAGACATATCCGACACGGACTCGTACTGGCCATGTAACATAAAAGAATATTAATCATTACAAAAAAAGAAGGCAAAAAGTACTGTCTACTGCATTTTATCGGCTTCAATTTAGAAAGAAAAATGAGAAACCCAAACTGATAAGACGAGAGCAATAAACAACACGGCTGAAAACAGCCAAGAAATAAGGAACTGAAGCAACTCAGATTGGTACAGTTCCAAAGGAAGAGAGATCCTAGCATATGAAATGGGTATATGCACGTGCAATAAAACGTACAATACGAAGTACAATAGTATGATTGCCGCAAAAAACGACGGCAAAAATGAGGAATCAAAGTGAATCAAATTAGTACAATCCCGGGGGAAGAGAAACTTAAAGCATATGTAATAAGTGTATATGCATGTGCAACAAAAAATGTGCTAATTACAACAAAAAAACAGACTGGAAAATGTAGACCTTGGATGTGATCTGATTAGCTTCGATCTACAAATTTGGCAAATGATTCGGTCACAATAAAGGCAACCGCAAACATATTTAGAAAGAGCTAGAAAATGTGGAGGGAAGGAAAAAAAAATCAAAGGAGTAGATTTCCGTGGGAAGATAGATTCAAGCATGTAAATTAAGTAGGTGCACTTGCATTAGACGAACAATACAACGAAAAGGGGATGCAAAATCAAAAACTTCTCATGCTTATTCGCACCCCAATTGTGCTAAAAGGTAAACTATTGTGGTTGATGTACCTTTATTAGCTACAAATGAAGGTGCAGCTAAGCCATAAAGAATACATTTTGGACTGATACCTGCTTAAAATCCAGAGGAACATCAAAATAGATTAACATAATTGAAACAGAAAACATCCATCTTAAGGAGTAATAGATGAGTCCATGAGCTTAAATTCCAAGCACAAATACCTCAAGACTGATCTAATGTGTTAGATCTGTTCGTACTCCTTTCGACATGCGAGCGACCAATCACATTAGATCAGTCTCACAAGTCAGGACAGATCTAACACAAACCCACATACAAACGCTAACGTAATACATGAATTAGCAATCAAGTATGAAGAGCTAGCATATAACTCTAAATCGTAATACGTACTCTCGTAAACAGGAATACGAGCACGCACACATCCACGCACCACGAAACCCACACACACAAACAAAAGGTGCAAAGTTGAGAATCTCACGTCATAGTGGTGCAGATCCTTGTCCGCAACTTGGACCAGAAAATGGTTCGCACGAACCTGACACTTAGTTCCGACCGTACCGAACCCCGGCCTGACCGGAGGCCTTAAAGCCTTGGAAGAACTCGGCGCCTCCACGACAGGCTGCTTTGCAGCCTGAACCGGGGGTTGTACTGCCTGAGACGGCCGTGCCGGCTGTTGGACAGCCTGAGCCGGCGGTTGAGAAGGGCCAGCAGGATGTAACGTCAGCTTCTGCTGGATCTCGCTGCGGAGAGAAGGCACGTAAGGAGGTGACGGCGTGGCCGCAGCCTGCCGCCTTGGCTGTGGCGGCGGAGCATGTTGGGAAGGTACTCCTCCTCCCCCTCCTCCGCCGCCGCCTCTACCCCTTCCACCGCCTCGCCCAGGTGACGGTCCCGTAGTTGCACGGCCACGGCCAGGTTGACCACGTCCACGGCCACGGTTAGACATTTTTTGCCTAGTGTAAAGGTTGAGTGGGTGTAGATTGATTGTAATGTAGACAGACTAGAGAAAGATACGGAGCAGGCGTCGAGAAAGAGGCCCTGGGTGATTGAGTGGGAGAGTGTTGAAGGTAGTGTGTCCTTCGCAGAAGACCAAATCTTCCTCGAAAGTAATAAGAAGAGAAGGGTAAAGCAGAGTTGTGTGTGGGGAATCAGCGATGAGGGACAAGAAGAACATATTTTTGCTTAGCCTTTCGAGTACGCATCATCAACATCGACAACAGGCATCATCATCGTTGGTCCTGATGATAAAGTTAAAGGTAGGTGTTTAGGAGGCTTAGGTCCCCTGAAAACATGCAGCAGGTTAACGACTTTACTCTGTCATCAACCTCGGTGACTTTACTGCCTTTACATTCAAAAGAATAAAGCAACTCACTTTATGTTGAATAAGAATATATGACCACGCTATTTTCAGTCTCTTTCACACCCTAAAACTCATTTAAGTAACTCATCTTTTCATAAATTGAAATCAGCTCCCCTCAACTTTAAACATAACTTTAAGAGTTTGTTTGAAATCATTTACAATTTTAACTTTCGATTTTTAAAAAGCAAAAAATTAAAAAATTAAAATCAAAATCAGTTTATTTTTATTTTTTACAAAAACACATGGTTGTTCTTTACCATTTTTTTTCTTAATTTTTCCACCAACTTAGTAATTGCATTTTTCTCCAACAGACTTTCCTAGAACTCAGGAGCACCACCATTGGTCAATACCACCACAACTATCCAATTCGCAGCACCACCACCATAATCAATTTCACAACACCACCACTTAATTCACTCTCTCAAATTGCGCAGTTCAAAAGGACAAATACCCACAAGCCAATGCCTCGGCTTTGCAGGCACATCCTCGCGGCGGCGAGAACTCTCTGATCGAGCAAGTGGTCCTCACCGTACCAATCACCGACGACTCCACCCAACCAGTTATCACCTTCCGCATGTAGACCCTCAGGACCCTTGCCTGCGCCCTACTGTCCTTCCTCAACCAGGTCTTCTAGTACCGCCATGAGCTGCTCTCCATCACCTCCATTTCTACCCAGATCGCAGTTGGTGGCGGGGGACCAGATCCGTGGGTGGCAATGACAATAGGGTGGTGGTGCTAGGGCAGATCTGTGGGTGGCAGAAATGTGATGATGGTATGGCAGATTCGTGGTTGTCGAAGGTATAGGGTGGCGATGTGAGGCAAATTGTAGGTCACGGCGGCGAAACGGTGATGACGGTGGGATACACTAGTGGTGAGTGTGTGTGGGAGTGGGGATGGTGGCCATAGTAGCGACGTGGTAAAGGTTTGGCTGATGGAAGGAAGTGTTTGGTGGTGGTGGTGCTCTGCATGTGAGGGGGTTTTGTTAAAATTGTGCTAATTTTTTTTGCTTCTAACGAAGTTTAAAGGTTGGATCTTAAAACAAAAATCAAAACTGAAAACCAAATACTCTAAAATGGAGTTTTAAAAAATAGTCTAATTTTAAAAACTGATCTGCAAAATTGAATGGAAAAAAAAAGCAAAAATTGTCTACCAAACATGTTTTTTTTTCTCTAGTTTACAAAATTAGAAAAAAAAACTGAAAACAAAAACTTTGTCAAAGACTACCTAAACTTTTGCAAAACTCTTATTGAATAATTTTCCTGATCAAGGGGGAAATTGGCCCCACAAAACTTGTGTCAAAGCCTATCAGAGGCAACATCAGATTCAGAAACCCAGGATAGTTTCTTGTTGATTTAACCATGTAACAGGAATTGCACACTTAGACCATAAAGTAGAAAAAATACTAATATCATCGATTATTCGATGAAATAATGGACATTATCTAATGAGGCCTTAGACATTTGTAGAAATCTAAGCAACTTAATATTATAAATACTATAATTTAAATAAGTCAAAGAAGGTCCAAAAGATGAACACTAGGCTTAACCCCCAAGATAACTTGTTATTAAACTTTCAAAGTTTAACACTACTAAAATTGCTACGAAGTTGCAATTTCATGCGTGCTTGAATAAATTGTAGCATATGGTACTTCTAACGACACACCAAATCCATAGGAATGGGCGTGGAAGATGTTGAAAGATTAATAAATGACTATTGAAACAAAGTAGGGAGAAAAAAAAAGAAGACAATAAAAAGCTTATGTCTATGAAAATAGATCCAACTGTTTTGAAAAACAGAAAATACAGAGTGGAAGAAAAAAAAAGGGCAAATCTCAAAACTGTGCCCTCAAGTTTACATCAAGTACAACTTTAGTACCCAAGTTTAAAAGTGTGTCAAAAAAGTACCCAACTTTGAAATAGCGTATCAAATCAGTACCTCGGCTGACGGACGACGGATGCCGTTACAAAGTGAGAGGGGGTAGGACTCTCATTATTTAAAAAAAAAAAGGACATAAAGTTGTCCTTATGGCCACGTGGGCTATTCTTTTTTACATTTTCAATACACTTTTTTACATTTCTAATGTACTTTTTTACAATTTCAATACAATTGATTTTTTTCTCCTCTTTCTCTCTCTCCCCTTCTTCTTTTCTCTCTCATACATGCAGATCCATTTTTTCTCTCTTTTCTTCTTCTTCTTCTTCTTCTTCTTCTCTCTCTCTCTCTCACTCACACCCACACACAAACCCACACCTACTTTCTCTCTTTTTTCTTTTCCTCCTCTTCTTCTACTTCTTTTTCTTCTTTTTCTTCTTCTTCTTCTTCTTCTTCTTCTTCTCTCTCTCTCTCTCTCTCTCTCTCTCTCTCCTTCCTTTCTTTTTCTTTCTCTCTCAAACATGTAGACCCACTTTTGCTCTTTCTTTCTTTTTCTTCTTCTTTCTTCTCTCTCTCTCTCTCTCACACACACACACAGACGCAGACCCATACCCACTTTCTCTCTCTATTTTTCTCTTTTTCTTCTTCTTCTTCTTCTTCTTCTCTCTCTCTCTCTCTCTCTCTCTCATACATGCAGACCCACTTTCTTTTTCTGTTTTTTTCTTCTGTCTCTCTTTCCTTTTTTATTATTTTTTTCTCTCTCACACATGCAGACCCATCACCCACTTTCTCTGTCTTTTTTTTCTTCTTCCTCTTCTTGTTCTCTCTCTCTCTCTCTCTTTCCTTTTTTTCTTTCTCTCTCACACAGACCCATTACGCATTTTTCTCTCTTTCTTCTTCTTCTTCTCTGTGCGCGCGCGCTAGTGCTACACACTGTACACCGCCACCAATCATGACTCCATCACTGTCATCGCTGACAATTTCATGCCGTGCTTGAATGTATGTGATACGAGACAGATTTGAACAAATTGTGTGAATAGATGATGACATTGATTTTTGGATTTTTGGAAAAATTAATTAGAATTGTGAATTTATCAACAAAATTAAAAACTCTATTGACTTTTTTCGTCGTTGCTAGTCTCTTTGTGTGTGTGAATTGAAGAAGAAAAAATAGAGAGATAGAGAGAGAGAGAGAGTAAGACTGTCAAAAGGACGGCTCATGTGGCCACATTGATAGACTTTATGCCCTTTTTCATAATGACAATCATACCCCTCTAACTTTCTAACGGCATTCATCCTCCGTTAGCAGAGGTACTGATTGGGTACGTATTTTCAAAGCTGGTTACTTCTTTGGCGCACTTTCAAACTTGGGTATTAAAGTTATACTTGATGTAAACTTGAGGGTATAATTTTTGGATTTACCCAAAAGAAAATGCATATCTAGGTTAAATAAAGCCTTTTTATGATATGCACTTGTGGACCGGAGAAACAATCCTAACTATGTAGGAGCATCTAACCCAAAAATAAACTTAGATAAGAATTCTAAATTTCATAATGCACTTTTAAGAACAAAAAGAAAAAGTATGAATTCGTTCCCAAACTTGAAAAAAATGAGCCAGCTATAAGTGTCACATTTATCTTGATACTAATTTTCATTCAAATGCTGAAGAAGTAATCGATAACTGGGCACAAGCTCTAAGAATTACCATAATAGGTTGTACTTAACTGAAATGCACGCTATGAAAATTTTCATTTGAGAAACCCTGTGACAAAAAAGAGCTAGATTTTGGAATAGATGGCAAACAACGAGATGATAATTGAAGAACAAATTAAGTAAGCCAAGTATTTCTAAAGAATAGATAATATTTTACGACAGATAACCTCAAAAAAGAGTTTTGTGGTTTATAAACAATATAGGTATCTAAGAAGAAATTGCTTTCACTGATTTGACCAAACTTCAGAGCTACAATGTGTTATTTTAAAACTACACTTATGAATTTAAAAAGAATTTTACAAGCTAGAACTAAGAGATAGTCTCCATGGCATGCATGGTACAAATTATCACAAAATTTGATAAACTCCGAAACAAAGGAACGCTTTGTGATTCCTTTAAAGCGAGAGTAGCAACTATATAGGAAGTTTTAAAGAATTATTGTACAGAAGATAAGCACTTATGTACCTAGGAACCAAGCAATTGACATATGGATCATAATTGTACAATAATATCCATAGAATTACTGAAGTAACCACCATCTAAACGTACATTAAACAAATTTGTTCAAACTTGAAATGCAATAGGTCGTATAAATAATTACTCTAGGTATATATTTAGTCAAACTTTCTATTTGGATAAAAGGTTCCACCTCTCTTTTTTGTTTCTTAGTTATCCACTTAACTTCTCTTTCTATTTTTTATTTGTTTCCTTTGATTACTCACCACCAAACATTAGGTGGCAAGACATCCAAAAGAATAACCTACACTCTCACACATGCACATGCCATCAATCCCTTCATTCGATATGATAATTATGCAATGATATGAATTTGTGTGTATGTGAGTGCCCAGAAGTAGCATCGAGAAATGAAGGTTGGCAAATCAGGTTATATGGTAATGAGATATATGTTGAGTTTACTCAGCAGGTTGACCTCCCAGTGGTATATGTTGCATGCGACGTGTACTGATAGCCCTTTGGGGTTCATGTTGGTGTATTTGTGAGGTTTAAGCTTTGGCCAGTTACGAACTGGGATTGTTTCAAACTTTGAATGATTAGTCTAAGATGGTAAGTGAGCAAGTATATGATATGTGATTCACGATGATTGGGGAAATGATGCCCGGTATATCTCACATTTGCATTGTCCAAATAATTTATGATATGATTTGTCTCGCTTACCATATGATCATATGTTATGCATAAGTGCATGCTAACTTACGGCTTTATGTATACTTGCTCATTATCACAATATTGATTACTTAGATCAAACATCCATGCTCAACTACTATAGGATAGTTGAGGATCAATGATTGATCAACATGTGATGTATTAACATGTTTACTAGTGTTATGTTTAGGATATGCTAATATTTTATGTTAATTATGTATTCTTATTACGTCATAATATAATATGTGACATGTGTTATACATCTAATGTCTGCAGTTGTTCATGATGTGATTGAATGATATGGGTTAGTAGATGTATAGAAATCCTGCTGAGTTGGTGAAACTCACTCTTTTCCCTTATCAACACCTTTTGGTGTGGGCACTTAACAGGTTCTTACCGGTAGAGCGTGATTTGGATATTAGTGGCACTTACTAATAGATTTGGTTCATATAAGTTTGTCTAGATAATTGTACTTGGTTGTATCGTCTAAGATTAAGAAGTGTACTTTGAGTAACACGTTTGGATTTATCGCTATCGCATATTATTGAAGAATAATAGTAATTCTCTGTTTACTTTTGAGGTTGACTCACTAATGTTGTGCTTAGTCGGTCAGGTTCTTTTCGAGGCGTGACGTTTAAGGCTTGTATGAGCTATGATTGTTGCACAAAAGTCGAGAATATAGAAATAGCTATGGTCGTGAAAGAAAGCCAAATTTCATGACTAAAAAATTCGAGGAAAAAAAGTTGGGAAACAACAAAAGATGCGTAAAATAGTGGACAGTGTTTTTAGAGAAAAAAACTCAATCGATCAAGAGAAAAGCCAAAACCTTGGAGGGAGATACTTTGGAAAAGTAAACAATAGGGTTAAATACACTTAAGTATCCTGAAACTATCCCAAAATCTTATCTTTATACAAAATGGTATCTTGGAGGGAGATGCGTAAGTGTTTATTTTTTTTTATACAAAATGGTTTATAGTTTCAAATTCGCAATAAGTAAGGCTTCCGTCCAAATTCTTAAAGATCTAGTCAAAACTGTCAAGGGAAATCTTGTCGAGCCATATTTTTAAAATCCTCATTTAAAATCATCTACTTAGTGGCCCAAACCTTTAAACTACCCAAATCAAGCTCTAATCTTGTAACCTTAATCCCGTACTTGAAAAACCTTAAATCGTGATCGTAAGTCTAATCTTATACTGCAAAGACCCCAAATCACAACAACCTGCAACCCCACTAAATTCACCTAAATCACCACAGCTTCACCTACCGGTTACAGCATCATCTCAGCACTGCCATCACCACAGATCGGGCCTACACCAGATCGACATCACTACAGCCAAACCTAGAGGTATCAATGGGCCGGGCTTGGGCTGGCCCAGCCCAAGCCCAACGGGCCTCTAACAAAAACGGTCTGGGATAGGGCCTGATGACTGAAAAACGGGCCCGGGCCCAAATTTTTTTTGTTCCCAACTCCTTGTTATTTATTTGCATCGATGGCCAACAAGAATACATCAAATTAATTGGTTGAGATTGATACATGTTAATTTGGTGTAATATTGACAAGCCTTTTTTGGCCTACTAACATTATAATTTATAAGTAGCATTTTTTGAAAGTTTCAATTCTAATCAGTTTATTTCAAATTTATACTATTAGTTTAATTTGGTGTAAAGTTTTAGCATATATTTTAAAATCCTAATCAGTTTATTTCAAATTTATTTTATTAAGCTTTACTTTTTTTACTAAAGTTGAATTTTTGTTATTATAATGTACCACTAAAAACTAGTTGGAATTTACAAGAATTTAAATTTGGAGTATAGTTATTAATTTCCTAGACGATCTTAAGTAATAAATATATATTTTGACTAACAGTTTTTCTCTTTACTTGGGGGGTAAAAGTAAAATTTAGGAAAATAATGAGGAATATAACCGTGGGGGGAAAAGGGGGAAAATTAAATTTGAAAAACCGTGAGGCTTGCCAGAAAAGGGCCAAAACTGGGCTTTTTTGGGCCGGGCTTTTTCCTGGAATAGGTCCAAGCCAAGGCCCAAAGCCCCTTTTTTTAGGGCTGCCACTGTTCACCTACACGGCTGAGCCAGCCCGGGCCTGAAACGGGCCTGGTCGGGCCAGCCGTGGGCCGCCGGCCCTTTTGACACTTCTAGCCGAACCATCACCATGACGTGGTATTGCTGTTGTCAACCGATAGCACTGTCGTAAAAAAGTCGAGCAAAAAAAATGAAGAAACAAGGCAGAAACAACGCCGACGTCTCCAGGGCCAATCGGCACAATCACCACTTGTCATCCACTGCCATCAATGGTCACCAGCACCGACCAACGGCAATGCCACTCTGTCATCTAACTCCCACCAGCACATCGGTTGTCGAAGGCGACAATCACTGGACAACAACCATGGGTGAACAGCGCAGTCACTATCGCCATCGCCACTGATCTATCACAACGGACTCCCAACCGCCAGCGATGAACCAGATCCACACCACTGCACCGCTGTTGTGCCACTGTCCCCATGGCTTACCATCACAGAACAACAAAAAAGAAGAGGGTTGTTCAAGCCAGCCACCAAATCTGATGCCGCAATGGCACCTTCTCCGACTACCGATTAACATTAACCACGATCGGCACACCCGTCGCCGGCGATTAGCGCCTCCATTTTCCTTCCCCCTCCTCTTTTCTCCCCCTCACACATCTTAATATGTTTTACAATATATGGTTGTACTTTTCAAGAATATGTGGATTAAGTTAATCGAGGGTTTTTAATAAAACAAATATGGCTTGACAAAATTACCCCTAACAGTTTTGGCTAGATCGTTGGAAATTTGGTCAGAAATTCGTACTTATTGTGAATTTAAAACTACATTTGTGTAAAAAAAAATGAACATTTGGTTCCTCAGTGAGATTTTAGGGTAGTTTCGAGATACTAAAGTGTATTTAACCTTTTATAATACAAATATCAATGGTAAAATGCCCTAAAGGAAAATCAACATAAGAATATGATTGTTGCTGGTTATATGGGGAAAAAGGAGATTGTGCAAATAAATACACAAGTAAGAAAAGAAAGCATGATTTCCGAACATTTCTCAAGAAAGATATGAAGTAGCATAGGATACAAAATAATTCTGAAGACAAGGCGGTAGAACTTGTTTCATAATATGACTATGAATCTGATCAAGAAACGCAGATGATGAAGAAAGCTTAGACCGGGCTTTGAAAAACGTAGCCACAATCTTTGTGATGTCTAAAAATTATGAATATCATAAAGAAGAAATGATTCCTTTAGCAAATAACATCATTAGTCATAGTGAATCAGTTCCAGAGGAAGCCTGCGAATATATGAAAAACCATTGGGAGAAACCTCTATAGGACAAACTGGAGAAAGGGTGCTAGACATACCTCTCCTCAAACCAGATAAAACTAAATATTACCTTATAGAAGGATATCACTATGTTCATATCAGCATGATACAAGTTAGTCTAGAAAACTGTTGACAGGAGGAATTCATTCATGTCCTTGAAAGATCCATATTAATAAAGATTAGGACTGCGAATACAAATGCAAGGCATGACAGAATCAAGAGAAATCTATAGAAGCATTGGGTACAATATCATCTAGTCTACAAGGTGGTGAGTATAACAAATTCACTATGTAGAGCGCTAAATTGCGATGTTGAATTATATAACAAACAAGTTGTAATATTTGAGCAATAAAAGCAAAGAAGATAAATTCGAAACAACTATCTTGGCCAAAGAAATGGATGATAAGCAAAGCATTAGCTAGTAAACAACTAGAACACATGCATATTAGAATTGAGAGGGAATAAAGGAATTGTCATTCTCGAGATCCCTGAAGAAATTTAGTATCGTCTAAATCTTCCAAATATACACATCCTGGAGAGAAAGGTAAAGAAAAAGACAATGAAAGTTTCGATGATGGTGTTATTGGGTACAAAATAGTTATCACTCAGATAAACAAAATTCATCAAATCGTGTGGAAACTTTACATATGATGTCAGTAACATCAGTATTTGACACTATCAAGAAAAAGTAAAAAGAAAGGGGTTTTATCAACCAGTGGTCTCGAAAAAGGAATTCAAGACATTATGGGTGGCGTTAGATGCAAGAAAGCTCCATGCACACACATGTGCACAAACACACACGCACGCGCGCACACGCACGCACACACACACACACACACACACACACACACACACACACACACACACACACACACACACATATATATATATATATATATATATATATATATATATAGTGGTAAGCCCACTACTTCTAATGTGGAATTAGCATTTAAATTCCAGTGATATTGTTCATGTAAAATAGATGCCCCAAGAGATACAGGAGCATGTTACTGTCTTGCTAAACTAGGAATTTTGCTTGCTGACAAATGGATCAAAACCAATGAATTCATGAATATTCAAATGGCAAAGGAAGATGAGTTCAAACCAGAATCTGAAGCGTATCATATTTTGCTAACTATTAATGGAAGACGTTTCATTGTATAGTGATTGATCAAATTTTGATTCCTTAGGTGGATATATTTTAGTAGGAAAAAAAATGCTTGACAGTAGAAAATCGACCATTTATTCAAGATAAGTCGCATGTAGAAGTATAACGTGACAAAATCCCTTTTATGCTTAACAAAATTATAAATTTGGATCATCCGAAAAAAAAGGGAGAGAATTCAATGACCAATACAAAGTGCGTCTCTTTATGCAGCCCAACATGGTGAGATCTCAACAGTATCAACGTGGAAAAGGCTATTTAAAGAAATGAAACAAACAATGTCCATAAATAATAGACAAATAAATAGAATGATTGGGTTAAAGAAATAAATCAACATTAGTAAATCAAACAAGGAAAACAAAATTCCTAGTCTACACAATGTCAAGAAAATGGTGAAAAATAATTTCAGTGATAACTGAATAAAATTATGAGAAAAGGATTAAACTTTGGGCTAAAGTAATCTTAATAAATAAAGATTATGTGGCAAATATAAAACCAATGCTACGTATATAGTCTTGAAATGGTTTAGGAGTTATCAAAATAAACGAAATTTTAGAAGAATAGTTAATAAGACTGAGCGAGAATCCTCACAAAGTCTGGGTTTCATGGTTAAAAATCATGCAAAACAAGCTAAAAGAAAAGTAAAGTAGTAACAAACTGTAGAGCTCTAAATGTAGCCACATGCAAAGATGGTTACAAAGTTCTAAACAAGAATGTGCTGATAAAAAAAAATTATTTCAGCTAGCCAACTTTTTCTCAAAATTTGATTTATAGAGCTTATATTGGCACATTAAAATGAAAGAATCTTCAATTCTTATTAGCAACCTTTAGCGCACCACAAAGACATTATGAATGGATGGTGTTATCATTTGAATTGAAAAATTCTACACCATTATTTCAAAGAAGGATGGATAACATTTTACAAAACATGGAGACTAGTGTGTTGTATACACAGATGATCTAATAGTGTTCTCCAAAACCAAAGGAGGACATAGAAATCATTTGAAGAAGGCAGCAGATGAATCAATAGATCAAAATATGAA
Source organism: Escallonia herrerae (assembly GCA_033070095.1). Classification (NCBI taxonomy): domain Eukaryota; kingdom Viridiplantae; phylum Streptophyta; class Magnoliopsida; order Escalloniales; family Escalloniaceae; genus Escallonia; species Escallonia herrerae. The sequence continues at coordinate 228,194 of JAVXUP010000855.1, forward strand.
TGGGAACAAACCAATATTGATTTTCTGGGATTAAGGATAGAAGATAGTAGAAAATTTATTCTTCAAGATCATCTAGTCGAGAAAATCATGCTTTTTCCAAAATAACTTAACCATGTAAAAAAAACTTCAAAGATTTAACAAGTTGTTAAATAATGCAAGAATTTTATTTCGCATTTGTCAAACCTCGCAGAAACCCTATGCAAAAAAAATATAGAAAAGGGAAAAGAGCATGGGAAGATGAAGATACCCAGTGAATCCTTTGGATAAAAGGTCAAGTTGAAAACTTACCAAAATTTAGTCTATCTAAATAAGGAGATAAGCTCATTGAAATAGACGCCTTTGAAATTGTTGGACTGCCATATTAAAGTAATACCCCCTAATCAAACTCAAGAACAGTTATGTGTAGAGATGTCAAATGGGCCGGGCGGCCCGCGGCCCGGCCCGGCCCAGCCCGAAAAAAGCCCGGCCCGGCCCGTTCATGAACAGGGCTGGCCCGGAGGAATTAGGCTTAGGGCCTGGGCTTGGACTAGGCCGAAAAAATCTGTGGAAAAGCCCGGGCCAGGCCCGGCTCTGGCCCGGTTCTGGCCCGGTTCCGGCCCCACCTGTTTGAATTTTTTGTTTTTCCCCCCCTTTCTCTCCCCCTTTTCCTCCAACGGATATATTCTCCCAAAATTCCACTTTTACCCCCCCAACAGGAATATAACGGCTAGTTATGTGTTCAGATTTTATTAATAAAGATCACCAAGAAGAGTAAGAAAAGATTTAACATATAGCAAAAAATAAAATGAGAGACAAATAAATATATCTATACATACATACATATATATGAATATTACATATAATGAAATAAAATGATAAAAATTAGATTTGTCAAAATTTGAAAATTGGACATGCCTAAAGATGAAATTTAAAATTGAATAACAAGAAAATTTAAAAAAAAAATTAAAAAAAAGGGCCGGAGCCGGCCCAAGCCCGCCGGCCCTAGAAATTGGGCCTAGGGCCAGGGCCTGGACCGGGCCTAGCATTTCTCCTCAGCCGGCCCTGCCCAGCCCGGATGGCTGCCTCCCTGGCCTGGCCCCGGCCCCAGCCCGGTTTCGCTTCAAGCTCGATAGACCCGGGCCGGGCGGCCCAAGCCCGGCCCGTTTGACATCTCTAGTTATGTGGATACTCGAGTGTAATTTTTAAAGATACAGAAACTTGAAATTACATAAATGAAAAAGATTTTTAGGCATCAAAATGTGGTATACATTATATTTATGTATTTTAGTCTCAGAAGACTTTCTTATCAAAATCGATAAGAGTGTTTAAAGCTTTTCCTTAAAAGAGATTTAAGAGGGTGTTAGTAAGACGAGACTCTATCAATGGCAAAAATGGTTCAATAGATTGCCTAACTCGGGAATTAAGTTTTGTGATGCAGGAAAATAACCCCAAAAAAGACAACTCAAAAGGCCTTAAAAGAAAGGTAAGAAGTGGAGATCCTAAGGTTGGTCTACTAGGAAAATCATCACAAAAATTTGACAAGGACATCATATATCCTAAATTAAAAGAGGACAATTTCTTATCATCCACAAACTTCTCCTTAATAAAAAGGGTATGTAAGAAGAATTGTTGGACCAGCCAACAATTGGGTAAGAAATCTTGGTGTGGCAGCTCGGCTTTAAAAAATTTTAGACTTAAGAAGGTCTAAGTGATCTTATTTTAGGGTTAACCATTAATTAATGCAAAAAAAATAAGAAAACACTTATGACTCTGAATTTGCCAACTTAGCTGTCTAATCATTAAAATCAGAAGCCATGGGTTAGGAAAATAAATTATACAACGGGAAGGTGTTAGGCACCAATTGTACTGCAATTGTCTCTACTATATTTTTACTAATTTTTTATTTATATCCAAAACATTTCGTAGACACCCCATTTTTAAAGTCATTTTAATCAATGATTATAGGGCTTTAATATTAATTAAAGTTTATTATTTTGGGTGTCCTAATAATATAGAAAACTTAATTAATTTTATCTGACCTAATAGTTAGTCTAGTCCAGTTGTCTAGTCCACTTAAATTGGACTCAGTCCAGCCATTTAGATGAGTCCAGTCCATATGTCAAGAGTGATTTACTTAAAAGATTTTAAGATTATTTTGTGATTTATCCTTGATACAAGTGATTTAATCCTTAAGTTGCATGAAATATAGGGATAATTCTCAAATATAGTACATCCCATCTAAAGAATCAGAGATACTTATGGAATTAAGGGCATATAATGTCTCAAAATTAGAGAAAAATATTTTTGAATTATGGGATGAACCGGCCAGTTTTTGACAAACCGGCCGGTTAGTTGAACTAGCACTTCATATTCATTTCTATATCTTTAATCACTAGTATCGTGGATTCTTCACAAAGTATACATGAATCTTCTAGGCAAGCGAACTCTTGAGATACATTTTATTTCTTTTTAGGCTAGTTTAGTATAATGGAATAGATTAATTCTCTTTCCCGTGATCACAATTCCAATATAAACATTATTAAAATGAGTCTCTTCATTTCTCAATTCAAGTCTAAAACTAAAATGTAGGTCACCTCTGGTAGGTTTGAGTTGAACTACGATGGTTTTTATTCCATTTAACCCCTGCTGCTGAATTCAAAGTAAAATTGTGTTAGGGTTTATCTTATTGCATGTTTATATGTTAAAAGGCCAAAAATTGAAAAAAATAAAGTTCCCCCTTGGGGCATGAGTCTGCCGATTCAATGTGTGTGGCTCGTGTGCTCAAATTTTCATCTATACAGTTAAGGCTAAATAAGGTTGGTACCGATATTCATCCGAAAAACTCAATACAAACCCTAATGGCCAAAGAATACCCATATTTGGCAATTTTGGTTCGCGTTGTCAGCGAACTACGTAAGGATTTTTAGGCTAGTTTAGCAGCCGTAGTAGATCAGTAGGCACAGACGTTTGAGAATATCGAAAACCTTAGGAAGAGAGGTAAATAGAACAAGAAGATGAACCTAAGGTGGAGAAAAAGGACGATAAGAAGTAAGCCGAGTTTGAATGGCATTATGAGTCAAATGATGAAAAAGGAAAACCCATCTCCCAGAATAGAAGGATAAGTTAGCCACACTCGTAGTCACACTCGAGTCCTAGGCCAAATGAGAAGGGCATGTGACCCGCAGACCTCAGTGCACTCATCCTGAATCCAGAAGATTAAATGTCACCCAAGTTCAAGATGCCTGATATTAACAAGTTTGATTGAACCACAAACCTAAAAATCCACGTCAAATGTACATGCATGCGTTGGCCCCCTATGAAGTCAACCCGAATTGATCAATCCTGCCTTCTCACTACACTCCGACAGAAGCTGCCTCTCGATGATTCCTTACCTTAGATGAAGCCCAAGTTCAAACGTGGGATGTAGTAGCGGAGTTTCTGAAGCACTACAAATACAACACAGATATGGACATCACTCGTATATATTTAGAGACCACCAAACAAGAGTCGAGTGTGTCAGTATCTGCTTTTATCATGAGATTAAGAAATAAGACTACTCATATGGTAATTCCCCACATAGAGGAAGATAATATGTCAAGAACAATTTGTTTCTTGTATACCACAAATACATCGTTAGTCACTACCATATGTCGTTCAAGTTTTTGATGAGATGCCAAGTACAGATTGAAGATGCCATCAACAAGGGACCTATCTCCCAATAAACAAAGCCCGGAGTCTTTTGAGCTGGCATCAAGAATTCAATTCCCAATTTGATCCCATCAGTGTCAACAGTGTCAACAGTGTCTGAGCATAACAAATAATTCCTGGGAAGCAAATACTGAGCCTAGAAGGAAGTTTACCCTGCTAAATACTCTATTGCCCAAGGTGTTCGAACAATTATTGAGGAAGGGTATGATTTTAAAATTACCCCTACCCCCACACAAGCAGTGATGCCTGAGGGGGTATGATATTCAAGCTTTTTACCTATATCACCGTGGAAAGGGCCACCATACAGATAGATGCATCACCTTCCCACATGCCATTCAAGACCTTATTGACAAGGGTGAAATCTCCCTTCCTGCCAAGATTAATGCTATTGATGACGTTTTATAAGTGATGATCCTTCTGCACTCATAACTCCAGCCAATCAAGAAATAAAAAATATTTTGTATATTTGTGTTTTTTATGTTATCTCGTGGGAAAAGTTAATGGAAGGTGAAGCCTTTACTGTAGAAGTAGAGAATTACGATGAGGACATGGGCTTTATGCTCTGGCCCTATACTGTTGTGTCACATTTGACGAGGTTTGGTCAAGCCTACCAGACCATTCCCCAGCCAGTTGTATTAGAGCCACTATTCTTCCAAGACCCGCCAGATGATGAAGTGTTGCTACAACTAAAGAAGACCCAAACAAACATCTTCATTTGGGGACTGTTATTTGCTTTTTAAACCTAGACAGGCCTTGATCAAGCTACTTAGTAAGGCCCAAGTATCCATCCGAACTTAACCAAAAGAGCTATGTAATACCCTGGATTTTAGCTAGCATTGTGAATACTAATTAGAAAACGATAATAATATGCTTTGATTAAGAGTTAAATAATTGACTTTAGAAATTTTGGTTGAGAGTCTTTGTAGTGACTAAATTAGTCTTTGATAATATTTAGTGGTTAATATGATTGGATTAGATATTAAAAGAGAAAATTTTAAGTTATATTGTGGTTATATTAGCAATGAGGACTTTTAGTGTTATAATTATACTAGATATTAGGACTTTAAGTCATATTGGAATTATGATAGCCAACTATATAAGATTGAGAAAGACATAAGAGTCATAAGAGTCTTCATATTTTTGAGATAAAGGAGAAAAAAGAGCTAGTGTATTCTTTTAGGGTATTCAAGTAAAATGATTGTGGTTGATCTAAGATAAAGAGATAACTCACGATGTTAGATTTGCAATTTTGAGGTAAGGGATTTTATGCTCTTCCTTTTATTTTTATGATGATACCCATCCTTTTCGTGTGTGTTTTGGTGTAAATAAGTTATCCTTATCGGATTTTGCTGTTACATGCCACTGCTACGGTTGTTTCTATTCTCCTATGTTTTAGTGTGCATCTTTTTTTAACTTTAATCTGTTGTTGTTGTTGTTGTTGTTGTTGTCCTTTTGTTCATGGCCTCATCAGAAAAAGCTTGTTGTTCATGTTCATTTTGTTGATTGCCCCTCTTTCTTAAAAATACCTTCATAGATGCAATCTTTGCATCTAGTTTTCATGATTTAAAATACTCTGTGGAATTTTCCTTAACCAAAGACTACAACAGTTTTTTTTTTCACACGACTTTATAGGCAAAGGACTGCCACGTGTTTCTTTTGACTTCTCTCGATTTTTGTCCCATTAGTTTTCCACGCAAAACTTCTTTTGATGATATCGCATTCATCCGATCTCCAATTAATTTGATTTTTATTTCATTAAATTCGTATTTTTGTTCTCTTCAGTTTGAGTCTACAATGACTATTTTTGGACTTCGAATAAATATTTTTTATATTTATCAAATTACTTTGTACATGATATTTGTGTTTGAAAGTCACTTTTAATTATCGTGACTTATATATGATGCACCGGCTGTGATATTCGACATGGTATAACCATGATTTGTGATGTTTAATAATAAGCAATTGTGTATATGACACCCACAAGTTTTGATAATTGTCTTTGATATTCAGCTTATTGGTTATTTAACCATCCTTTAGTCACTTTAGTTATTCGTTTGTGAAATTTGATTGAGTTATCTAAATTCCTATTTGTTGGCTCTATTTGATAACTCTAATTTGGTGTTCATTTTTTGGCCTCTAGGTGTAAAATCCTTTACTGGACAATTCGTGCTCACCCTTTTGTTTTTGGTTTCCTTCCCCTTCCGGGCCAAGAGTAGCGTGAAGAGTAAGATGTTATTTCTACAATGGAGTTTTGATGTTCGCAATTGGAAGCAGTAGATGTTATGAATTTTATTTAGACAAACTCTTAGTTTAGTCCATACTTTTTATTATTATTTAGATTTGTCAAAGAGATTGTAATTAAGTTTTGAATTCTTCTAGAGTTAAGTATTTGAGATTCAGATAATTGTGTTATGGTATTTTAGATTCTCTGCTCTACCATTACGATTGTTATATTTTGGACATGATTGCGTTTTGGTTTAAGGACGTGTTCGGACCCTCAAGTTTGGGGTGTTATAGTTTGGTATTAGAGCTTAGGCTGAAAATCTTATAGACTCTTAAGATTAGTTTAAGACATGTTAGTTTGAAGCTTCCGCGCTTGTTAGGATCAATACATGGTTAGTGTGTAAACTCTGGACTTATTTATGTTTATGGTGTAGGATGAGTAACTATGATGGCAGAGGAGGCCGTGCAGGTTGAGGTGGATGAGGAGATGGTTCGGAACCTGATGATACTCATGTTGCAGTTAATGCAGTGATCTTGAAGTAATTCACGAGTTTGCAGTAGAATAAATTTAATAAAGTTACAGATCATGTGGTTGCGGAGATATGGATCATTGATTTAGACAAAATGTTTGAGGTGATGGGGTGCACAGACCCGGAATATGTGAAGCTGGTAGTGTTTCAATTGACTGGGGAGGCAGATCAGTGGTGGAAGATGACATCAAGGATGATGACTGAGGAAGAGGGAATTGATCTCACATGGAAAGGATTTCAGGACCTATTCTTCACAAAGTATTTCCCCCAAATGTGAAGGAAGCTATGGAGAGCGATTTCATGAGGATCATTCAGCATCCCAGTGAATCCCCATCTTGGAGTATGAGGAGCAGTTTGCTAGACTTTCAAGGTTTGCAACTCATATTGTTCAGGATGAGAGACATCGTGCACGCAAGTTTTAGGATGGATTGCGGTAAGGCGGCAGATGTCTATCATGGATAACCCAACCTATGCTCAGGTGGTTGACGGAGCTCAACGTCTGGAACAAATTTATGAAGAATAGAAACGCATCTTGGAGGACAAGAAAAAGAAGAGGAATCTGATGAATTTAACTCTGGAAAGGATAGAACACCATCAGATGCTAAGAGAAGGTCAACTGGTGGGTCAGGGCAAAAGCAATAGGTTGAAAACATTGTAAGGAACTATACCACTTATGGGAAAAATCATGGAAACTTGCCTTGCTATAAAGGCACGGGAGCATGCTATAAATGGAATGGTGTAGCATATGGCTAGAGAGTGCACACAGCCCCCACGCAATCAAAAATGGAATAAACAAGAAATTGATAAGCAGAGGACACACAATGAACATGCTATAGTTTTTTCTATGACGACTTATGAGGCTAGAGCGTCAAATGATGAGGTAACAGGTACTTTTAGAATTTGTACAAAGAAAGCATATGCCGCCCTACTAGATCTTGGTGCCATACATTTGTTTGTTTCGATGTCCTTTTGTAAGAATTTAACTGTTAAACCTAGAGACTTTGAACTAGACTTATGTGTTGATACCCCTAAGGGGAACCCGGTGATAGCCTCTAAGGTTTATATTTCTTGCCCCATCCGTTTTGATGATAGAGAGTGCTAGTAGACTTAATACTGCTAGTTATGAAAGAATTTGATGTTATCTTGGGTATGGATTGGTTGTCTTCCAATCATGCCACGGTAGATTTCTCTAGCAAAGAAAGTTTATTTTTGATCCTGAATCAGCCTAAGATTAAAATTCAAGGAGCTAGAGTCAGTACCCTACCTCATCTGATTTTATCTCTGCAAGCCAGATGTCTCCTTAAGAAAGGTTGTAGTGGTTATTGGCTCATGTTCATGATACCAGTGTAGCATTGGATAAAGTAAAATATGTCTCTGTTGCGTGTGACTCTTCGGACGTGTTTACAGAAGACTTGCCTGGCCTACCACCTAATAGGGAGATTGATTTTGCTGCTGATTTGATTCCTAGGGCAACACCTGTTTTTAAGGCACCTTACATAATGGCTCCTACTTAACTCAAAGGAACTAAAGGAACAGCTGCAAGAACTCTTAAACAAGCATATAATTTATCCTAGTGTGTCTCTATGAGGTGCGTCAGTACTCTTTGTGAAAAAGAAAGGCGGGAGCATGCGTTTATGCATTGACTATAGGGTTAATGACTCATGGTTTGTAATAAGTATCCATTAACTATGATTAATGACTTGTTTGATCAGCTTTAGGGTGACAGGTACTTCTCAAAAATAGATCTTTGTTCGTGGTACCATAAGCTTAAGGTGAAAAGTGAGGATGTACTAAAGACTGCTTTTAGGATGAGGTATGGTTAATATGAGTTCTTAGTAATGCCTTTTGGTTTAACTAATGCTCCTACTGTATTTATGGACCTTATGAACAGGGTGTTTAAAAATTACTTGGATCAGTTTGTCATTGTCTTCATAGATGATATTCTGGTTTAGTATAAGCGTAAAGAGGAACACAAAAGGTATTTGACTATAGTTTTGCATATTCTGAAAGAACGTAAACTCTATGCCAAGTTCAAGAAGTGTGAATTTTGGTTAGAACAAGTGTCCTTCCTAGGTCACATAGTGACTAAAGATAGGATATATGTGGATCCTTCTAAGGTTAAAGCAGTTGTGAATTGGGAGAGACCAACTTCAGTGACAGAGGTAAGAAGCTTCTTAGGACTGGTAGATTGCTACAGAAGATCTGTTGCAGGCTTCTCTCTACTCCATTGACCGAGTTGACAAGGAAGCAAACCAGATTTGTGTGGACTAAAGAATATGAAAAGAGCTTTCAGGAGTTAAAGAACCATTTAGTTTTAGCACCAGTCCTTATACTTCCATTTGGGTCTAGTGGGTTTGCTATATAAAGTGATGTATTGTGACAAGGACTTGGTTGCATGCTTATGCAACATGGTAAGGTAATTAGTTATGCCTCTAGACACCTTAAACCATATAATTTTAATTACCCTACCCATGACTTAGAATTATGAGCTGTGATTTTTGCAACAAAGATTTGGTGTTTTTATTTGTATGGTGAACCGTCTGAGATTTATACAGATCATAAGAGTTTTAAAAACATCTTCACACAAAAAGGACTTGAATATGAGATAGAGAAGATGGTTGGAATTGTTAAAAGACTATGATTGCACCATTCTTTACCATCCGGGTAAGGCTAATGTAGTGGCAAATGCACTAAGTAGAAAGACTGTGGGAAGACTTTGCTACGGTTACTAAACAACCTCTTTTGATGGAAGATTTGAAGAAGTTAGAGATTGAGGTAAGATTTCCTAATTCTGGTGGTTATTTGGCACATCTGAAAGTCTAACCATCATTGATAAAGAGAGTTAAGGTGGCTCAGGCATTAGACCCCGAGTTGATCAATATTAGTGATAGAGTTAAGGAAGGTGGTTACACTGACTTCAGACTGGATAATGGGGTGTTCTTTGTATGGGTACTAGATTATTTTTTCTTTAAAGCCAGACTTAAAGAAATAGATTATATTAGAGGCTCACAATTCAACTTTTGTAGTACACCAGGGTAGTACCAAAATGTACTAGAACTTGCATGATGTTTATTGGTGGAATAACATGAAGAGGGAGGTAGCAGACTTTGAGGCTAGATGTTTGGTGTATCAACAGATTATAGTAAAACATCAGAGGCCGATTGGTATGTTGCAACCACTTTCTATCCCTGAGTAATAATGGGAGCATACGATGGATTTTGTGGTTGGACTACCTCCGACTGCAAAGTGTCATGATACAATATGGGTGATAGTTGATCAATTGACTAGATCGACTCACTTTTTGGCCATAAGGAGCAAGGATTCGATTGAGATGCTTGCTAACTTGTACATTCGAGAGATACTTATATTGCGTGGAGTGCCCTTATCCACTGTGTCAGACAGAGACTCGAGATTTACTTCACGTTTTTGGAGTACATTCGAGAGATACTTATATTGCGTGGAGTGCCCTTATCCATTGTGTCAGCCAGAGACCCGAGATTTACTTCACGTTTTTGGAGTAGTTTGCAAGAGGGCATGGGGACAAGGTTGAATCTTAGCACAGCTTTCCATCCACAGACAGACAAACAATATGAACGGACTATTCAGACATTAAAGGATATGCTTCAGGCTTGTGTTTTGGATTTTCAAGGTACTGTCATCTGCCATTGATTGAGTTTGCTTATAATAAAATTATCATGATAGCATTTAAATGGAACCATTTGAGGCTCTCTATTGAAGAAAGTGTCGGTCACCAATATGTTGGAGCGAGATTGGGGAAAAAAATTGATAGGCCCAAAATTTGTCTAGATTACTGCGGATAAAATTCATGTGATTAGAGACAAGCTTAAGGCTGCACAGAGTTGGCAGGAGAGTTATGCAGACATGAGGCAGCGTGAACTCAAATTTAATGTTGGTGTTCACGTATTTTTACGAGTTTCTATGTGGAAAAGTGTGTTGAGGTTTAGAAAGAAAGAGAAACTAGCTTAGAGATATATTGGACCATGTGAGATCTTGGAGTGAGTTGGTACACTTGCTTATCATCTAACTTTACCTCCTAATTTGTCAAACATACATAATGTCTTTCATATTTTGACCTTAAGAATATATCTTTGACCCCTGTCATGCTATTGAGTACGAACCTATCCAAGCTAAGCATGATTTCCTATGAGGAGCAACTTGAATGCATTTTAGAGCGCGATGAGCATGTGCTATGCTCTAAGACGATCCTTTTGGGAAGGTGTTATGGTGTAATCACTCTGAGAGGGAAGCTACTTGGGAACTCGAGGAAGCTAAGCAGGAAAAGCATCCTCAACTTTTTGATGACTAATGTACGTTCAATTCCGAGGAAGAAATTATTTTAATGGGGAGAGAATGTAATACCCCAAATATTAGATACTTATGTAAATACTAATTAGAAAAGGATAATAATATGTTTTGATTTATAGTTAAATAATTGACTTTTTAAAATTTCGTTGAGAGTCCTCGTAGTGACAAAATTAGTCTTTGATAATATTACTGGCTAGTGTGATTGGATTAGATATTAAAAGAGAAATTTTTAAGATATATTGTGGTTACATTAGCAATGAGGACTTTTAGTTGTGTTATAATTACACTAGATATTAGGACTTTAAGTTATATTGGAATGACGTTGGCCAACTATATAAGATTGAGAAAGAAATAAGAGTCATAAGAGTCTTAATATTTTTGAGACAAATGAGAAAAAAGAGCTAGTGTATTCTTTTGGGATATTCAAGCAACAAGGGTTCTGGTTGATCTAAGATAAAGAGATTATTCACGACGTTAGATTCGCAATTTTGAGGTAAGGGGTTTTATGCTATTCCTTTTTTTTATTTATTATTATTTATGATACCCATCTGTTAGTCCTATGGTTGGATAACATAGGCTTACATCTTGTTTTGATGATAACTACACATTGTTCTAATGTGTGCTTTGAGTGGATTCTTAGTAAGTATGTACATACACACTCATAAAGACACATTTGAGAAGTTGGATTAAAGGCAGAGAAGCTTTAAGCTTAGTGGACATGCTGTGGAAGTTTCATCAAGTCCAATATCAAAGAGTAACAAAGAATGCATAGGCTAAGTTAATTTTGATTATGATTGATCTTTACTATTATGTAACTAGTCTTGATTTGATGCTTGAATTGGTGACTATAACCCAAAAGGACCTTAGGACACCTTGTGCATTGCATGTGAGTTCATAATCATTCACACAAGTATGGTTGAGTAAATTTGGGAGATTTCTCAGATTTTCTCAAAAATATTTTTGGAGCTAGTATTTTCATATTTTCACAAAATTTTTCATTAACTTTCTAACGCAAAAAACAGCACCTCAATCCTATTTTTCTAGAAAAAGTTATGTTCAAAATAGGAAAGGGGGTCGATGAGGCTCTACATTCTAATCCAGTCGACTGCATTGGTAAAAATTCAGTTCCAACGGTTATTATCGAGGACAAGATCCCAATGGTTAGTTTAGAGGGAACCCAGTATACAACATTGGGAATACAGTCGACTGCAATGGCAGTTTTGCTCACATAATACCTATGACGGCTATATTTCATTTGCTCCCTATATAAACGATATGGGACTTCATAATACACTATGGAAACCACATTCCAAGTCTCCATTCATTAGAGAAACATCAAGACTTATAAATTAAATTTTTCTCTCTTTATCTTCATGATTTTACATCATTAAAAGGAGTATCTTTGTGAGCAATTCTTTAGCATTGAGCATTCTTCAGGTCATCAATTCTCCCATCTCTCTATTATACTAGAGCTTTATTTATACTCGTTTTATTTCAAGAGGGTTTCTTTATATACAATTGATCTTTGTAAAAGGATTATGATCAAGGCTTGGGTTTGTCAAGTTTTGGGTGAGTTTTGTGGATTTAAGGCTTGTGCTTGGTGTGGGATATCACCAAGTCTTTGTAAGGGTTTTGATCTTGATCCGGAAGAAGATTGTTGCTAGTGGATATCAGTGCTCTTATAAAGGAATTCCTTGAAGATATGGATGTAAGCTTGAGGGTAGTTCAAGGTGAACCATTTAAATCTCCTTATCAAGTATCTCTCACTCAATATCTTTACTTATTGCTTTGTAATTGTTTGAGATTCTGTAGTTAGCATCTTCACTGAAGTAGTACTTGGTTTGATTGTGATTCATGATTGTGCTTGGTTTAAATTCTCCGTTAATTTTAAAAACCCCGAGAAACCCTATTCACCATCTCTCTAGGGTTGTTTTATTGGTTTCACCATCCTTTTTGTGCGTGTTTTTGATGTAAATAAGTTATTGGTATCGGATTACATGCCACTGCTGCACGGTGTGTTTCTTTTGTTAACGTTAATCTATTGACTTTGTCCTTTTGTTCATGACCTCGTCTGAAAAAAGTTTGTGTTCAAGTTCATTTTGTTGATTGTCCATCTTTATCAAAAAGTCCTTCATAGATACAATCATTGCATCTAGTTTTCATGATTTAAAATACTCTGTTGAATTTTTCTTAACTAAAGACCGCAATGGATTTTTTTTAACACGGCTTTATAGGCAAAGGACTGCCACGTGTCTCTTCTGACTTCTCTCGATTTTTGTACCTTTCGTTTTCTACCCAAAACTTTTTTTTGATGATATCTCATTCATCCGATCTTTGATTAATCTGATTTTTATTTCGTTAAATTTGTATTTTTGTTCTCTTCAGTTTGAGTCTACAATGACTATTTTTGGACTTCAAATAAATATTCATTATATTTATCAAATTACTTAGTGGATGATATTTGTATTTGAAAGTCACTTTTAATAATCATGACTTATATGTGACGCACCGGCTACGATATTTGAATGGTATAACCATGATTTGTGATGCTTAATAATAAGAAATTATGTATATGACATCCACAAGTTTTAATAAATTGTGTTTGATATTCGGCTTATTAGTTATTTAAACATCTTTTGGTCATTTTAGTTATTCGTTTGTGAAATTCGATTGAGTTATCTAAATTCCTACTTGTTGGCCCTATTCGATAACTCTAATTCGGTATTCGTTTTTTTGGCCCTCTGGGTGTAAAATCTTTTACCGGGCAATTTGTGCTCACCCCTTTGTTTTTCATTTTCTTCCCCTTCCAGGCCAAGAGTAGGTGAAGAGTGAGATATTAGTTCTACAGTGGAGTTTTGGTGTTCACAATTAGAAGCAGTAGATGTTATGAATTTTATTTAGACAAACTCTTAGTTTAGTTCATACTTTTTATTATTATTCAAATTAGTCAGAGAGATTGTAATTAAGTTTTGAATTCTTTTGGAGTTAAGTATTTGAGATTCAGATAATTCTATTATGGTGCTTTTGATGTTCTGATCGACCGTTATGATTGTTATGTTTTGGACATAATTGGGTTTTGGTTTAGGACGTATTTGGAACCTCAGGTTCGGGGCGTTACAAGCTATCCTAAGTTCTCAGGTCTATTCATTACAGAAATGTATTCTTCGAATCAAACTTACCAAAGTTAGGACCAAGCCACAAGGATCTGCTTCACATCACCATGCGGGCTCTTGATAAGAAGGTTCCTCTAATCCTCGTAAACAATGGTTCTACTATTAATGTGTCTTCTATGTACAGTTCAAGCCCTCGATATTGATCCCTAGAATCAAGTTGTCTGAGTCTATGACAACAATAAGCAAAAGGTCATCGGCACAATCAAGCTCCATACGTTGAATTGATATTTTGTTAAAGAAGGGGAAAAAGGGCCTTATTACGGATTTCCAAGGCCAGTGTACAACATGGAGATTGGGTAACTAATGTGCAGGTGATTAGGTGGGTGGAGACTTTTACGATTAGGTAGGTGGAGGATGAAGAACTGCAAAGCCCAAAAAATTGAGCAAGGGTAATGCCTCTAGTTGGATGGACTTTATAGAGTTGGCAAGAGTGAGGCATGCTTTAATAATATGCATATCCTTGTGCTCATCTAAGAGATGGATGACCAGAGTCTCAACCCAACAAGTTTAATCACTTCAGCAAAAGATGGCATGTAGAATTGGAAGATTGAGTACAGACCACCAGCTGTGGGGGAGATCATTAAGGACCATTCTGATGCCAAGACTATTCCTGAACCGAATGACCAAGATGCTTATATCTCCTTAGACTATCAAAATTTGCTTACCCACAATGTTTTTCCTGGATTTTTAATGGATAAGGTTAATATCAATTTCAATACTCTTTGGTTGTTGATCTAGGTTATGACGAATTACTCCACACAGTTAATGATGAACCACAACTAATGGACGAGGAAGAGAAAAAATACTTCAAAGAAATGAAGAAAGAAATAGAAAACTGAAAGTTAAATCGAGTGAAGCTAGTGGCTGAAAAAACAGTCGAAGTTAACATAGGCACGACCAAAAATGTAAAAGAAATAAATTGGGGCTAGCCAAGATGGAGGAAAAATAGAGAGAATCATTGTACTCCTAAAAGAATTCATGGACGTATTTGCTTGGTCATATAATGACAGACCCGGTATTGACCCGTCGATCGTGGAACATCACCTACATACTCTGCCAAATGTTAAACCTATTAAGTAGATTCTCTGCACGTTGAGACTGGAGTGGTCTTTTAAAGTCAAGGAAGAAGTTGCGAAACTCCTCCACATAGGATTTATCAAAGTTATTGAATACTTACTTGGTTGGCTAACATAATACCTATCCCTAAACCTACCGGTCAAGTTCGAATGTGCATCGACTACCGAGACCTTAAACGAGCTTCTCCTAAGGATGATTTTTCCCTTCCCAATATTGACATGATCATAGAAAACACCGCAGAGCACGGGCTGGTTTGCTTTGTAGATTGATTCGCGGGGTATATTCAGAAGAAGATGGCTCTCAAAAATTAGGAGAAAACAGCCTTCACCATACCATGGGGCACGTTCTATTACACGGTGATACCCTTTGGATTGGAAAATATCGGGGCTACATATCCACGAGCCGCTACTACCCTTTTTCACGAAATGATCCATGAAGAAGCATAGCTATGATCATTAAGTCCAATAATTAGAAAGATACTGCAAAGTTTTGTGGAAGTGTTTTGAGAGATTAAGGCAGTATAATACGAGGCTCAACCCAAAGAAATACGTGCTCAAAGTTAAGTCGGTAAGCTACTCGGATTCATGATCAGTAAGCGGGGCAAGAACCAGCTAAAATAAAGCCATAGTGTAGATGCCTTCGCCAAGGAATGAGAAGGAAATCTAAGGGTTCTTAGGTAGGATCCAGTACATTAGTCGGTTTATATCTCAGTTGACTATGATCTGAGAACAATCTTTAAGTTGTAAATGAAAGGTTCAACAAAGGAATAGAACCCCCTGTGCCAGGAAGCATTTGATGAGATTAAGTAGCACCTGAATAACTTCCCAAATATGAGCCCTTTGGTATCCGATAATCTTCTACTGCTTTACATAACTTTGACCGATACCACAGCTGAAGCGATGTTGGCTCAACATCTAGAGATTTCAATGGTAGAGAGAGCTATCTATTATGTCAGTTAAAACTTAACCCATGGATATATGAACTGTGTAGCTTTAGAGGAAACATTAGTGTTACTAGTCTGGGTAACACAAAGATTACAAAATTATGTGTTGGCTTACACCATTAGATTGTTAGATGGAACGGATTCAATGAAGTATTTATTTGAGAAATCGGCCTTGTTCAACTGCACAACAAAGTGGCTTCTACTGCTTTTAGTGTTTGACATCACATATGTCACCCAAAAATCCATAAAGGGAAAGTGAGTAGTAGACATGCTAGTCGATTGTCCAGCTAAGGATACTAGTGGATGGCAGGTGAGGTTCCCAGATGAACATGTTTGTGTCGTAGAATCTACTACCAGATGGCAGTTACATTTTGCTAGAGCCATAAACAGCAACTGATTCTGGGTAGAAATACTGCTAATCTCACTAGATAGGGCCCATATCCCCATAGCCATTAAGTTGACCTTCAATGGTACTTACAATACCACCAAATATGAAGCATGCATCACTGGTTTGGGAATGGCCTTGAGTCTAGAAATGAGAGAAATTACAGTGTATAGGGATTAAGCCTTGATCATTCATCAAATATAGGGGATATAGAGGATTAGAGACAAACTTCCACAAGCATACCATGCCTATTTTGACAAAGTTGTATACCAATTCAAAGATGTAGAGTTCCAGTACCTGCCTCGCCTCAAGAATAATCTTGTTGATGCTTTAGTAACCCTGGCATTGATGGTGGAAATACCTGAAGAGCATGAAGTAGAACCAATTGTGATTCTGGAAAGGGATCGACGAGCCTATTGTTTCATGATTGCACCCATAGAGGAATCTAGGATAGAAGAACCATAGTACATGGATTCCAAAACCTAATTCAAGATAGCAAATATCCCAAAGGAGCTTCCACGGAAGACCGTGTGTCTCTGAGAAGGTGGACAACACAATTCATCATGTGCTACCGAAGCCTGTACAAGAGACATTACAATAGGGAACATTTACTATGTGTCATAAAGAGAGAAGGTTGTCAGATCATGGAAGATATACACTCAGGTGAGTGTGGACCTCACATGAATGGTCTGATGTTAGTAAAGAAAATGCTTTGACAAGTATACTATCAGAGTACCATGGAACAAGATTGGATTGAGCACGTGAGGATGTGCCACAAGTGGTGTATGCTAACTTGCAATACCTCCCTCATCGGGAGTTGTACAACATGACATCTCCTTGGCCCTTTCTCAGTTTGGGGACTAGACGTGATCGGACAGATGTCAGAAAGCTTTCAGTGGACAAGAGTTCATACTTGTGGCCATAGATTACTTCACAAAATGGGGCGAGGCCGAGTTATATTTCGTGTTGAATGCCAAAAAGGTAGCTCAACTCATTCAAACCAACACTATCTACGGATATGGCATCCCTCATTAGTTGATTTCAGACAATGTTTTGCATTTCGATCGGGGGTCGCGCATTTGGTTAAGAATATGGTATTTGCTGACATAGATCATCATCCTACCGTTCACAAATAAATGGGGCAATACAGGCTGTTAAGAAGAACATCAACAATATTCTGAGCAAGATGATGGAATCCTATCAGAGTTGGCCAGATAAGCTTCCCTTTGCTCTTTAGGGCTATAAGAGGCCAGTGAGAACATCTAGTAGAACTACCCCATATTCATTGGTTTATAGAATGGAGGCAGTCCTCCCAGTAGAATTAAAAATAGCCTATCTCAGGGTATTATTGAAAAATTAGATAGCAGAGGAAGATTGAGTACGACGTCGTTTTGAAGAGTTAGCTTTAGTAGACGAGAAGAGATTAGAAGCCCTTTATCATATTCAGGGTTACTAGAAACAAATTGCCTAAGTGTTCAATAAGCAAGTAAAAATACGTGGAAAGAAGGAGAATTGGTATTAAAAGAGATATTGGACAAATCTAGAAGCCACGAGGGAAATTTGAGCCTAAGTGGTCAGGACCTTATATGATCAAGCAAATCATGACGGGAGGTACAACCCTGTTAGTCGATATAGATAGAACTCAATTGTCACAATTAGTCAACTTAGATTGACTAAAGGAATACTAGGCTAAATATGAATTGTAAATGAACTACGAATGACCTTATCCTCCTTTAAGAACACTACTCATTACACACATTTTGATGTAACACTCTAAATGGAGGTACATAGACAACCCATAAACATGCCTTCGGTCTGGTCAAATTTTAAAAAAAATGATCTTTATACCACTGGCTAGGAGTTCAATTACGTTCTCGAAAAAAATAATAACAAAAAAGCCCGCTAGGTTGAAAACCTTGCAAAAGGAGGCCTGCACAAAAATGAGGGCAAAACAAAAAGATATTAAAAAATAAATAAACAAATTAAAAGAGTCCTCTAGGTTGAAAGCCTTGCAAAGTGCAGCCTAGGAAAAATTTAAGGCAAAAGGGAAAAAAAAACTTCTATGTACTATCAGCAACTTAATAATAGCATGTTTATTTCTATTGTTGTCATGTCCCTCTCTTCTTTCCTGAAGGAGAATGATCAATCTCATCCAGAAATATAACTGAGCCAAATTTCTACTTAACCTCTCCATAATCCTCTCCTTTTGAGTCCCTACGTCAAGAACTAAACTGCTCTCCATCCTCACCCTATCTCTATGTATTCGATTAAATTGGCCCTAAACATAAGCATCTATACCATCCTCAAAACCCAGAATAACCTCGACCATAGTTATTAAAGGTCCGGGTGCACTTAAGGCACAAAGAGTCCATGAAGCCTAGACGCAAAACGCAAGGCGCAGACGTATGCCTTTTCGAAGTGAGGCACGAAATAAAAATAATAGATATCAGTGTGTTAAACCAATAAAATCACGTAGAATAATTCAGAACATGACCAATTAACAAATTTTCAACACTAAAAAAAGTTGAAAATCCAATGAGAAGTAGCTAATCCTAATGGAATATTACAACCTCATTATCAACAAGAGCTAAGGCAACAATGTTTTTCCCAAAAAGGAATCAGAGGCTCCAAATCTGGTAGAGATTCGTCCATAATTTCATCTTTTTTGCTTACATGGTGAAGTGAAGGAGTAGATTTATTTAAATAAGAGTAACAATTGGGGACCGAACGTTAGCACAATGAATAACAATAAGAGAATCGATTGATTAGGATTTGGTGTTTTAGGTTTTTCTATGGTTTAAATATTGATTTAAAATGTTTTCAAACAAAGAATCAGAAACAATGAACGGTTGAGATGATTCCACAATATAAAAATTCAAGATTAGGGTTTTTGTGCTTTTTTTGCACCTCCACCGCCGCCTTGTGCCTGGGCACCTAAGTGTGCAAGGTGCACGCCCTTTTGAAGGGGCTAAGCCTAGCCCTATGCGAGGAGCAGGGAGCACTACAAGAAAAAAGGCTTTTCGCGACAGGATAATCCGTCTCTAAAAGCCCAAAATCTGTCGCTAATAGTTTTTGTGACAGATTTACCGTCGCTAAAAGTCCCTTGTGTAAAAGCCCGTAACTAAAAGTTTGGCGACGGAATTTTCAAATCCGTCGTCTAATATTGGATTTTTAGCGACGGATCTTCCGTCGCTTAAAGACCTTTTTAGCGATGGAATACCTTCTGTCGCTAAAAATCCGTCGCAAAATACATATTTTCTTATAGTGGAGTGTGCCTTGCGCCTTTGATAACACTAGCCTTTCCAGTCAGTCGTTTTCTTCGATGATTATTTTTTTGTATCTAGCAGAAACTATCTAATTCAAGGCTCATCCGTACCTGAAGCCCGAACTCTCTCATTCTAAGTGCCAGGCACTGAGCCAAGTTGCTGTAGCTATCTCGCCCACTGAAGCCCCAACTCCCTCATCATGAAAACTCCACGGGTACATTGTCCGTCTAGTCACATTTGTGTGCCCCTCTTGTAGTCTCGGTGAACGCAACCTAATGACCGCAAAAGCCCAAATCTATGATCAAAAACAAATTGTGAGTTATATGTTATAGAGTGCATGAGAAAATTCAAAAAAAATTCAGGAGTGGAGACATGCCTTTTAAACATCGCAGTACCCCATAAAGCTCGAGGGCTGCCCACTGATTACTGAGCCCATCGAGTGGTATAGATAGACCATGGCTGGAGTACGCCAGTCGTTCTCCCTGATCTCCTCTATCTCGTCCAAATCTCTCAAGCACCAAGCTGCACTGAATCATCACCGTAGCTAAACAGTGTCTCCCCCGGGACGTATAATAGAAATCCCTAGAGATACTGAACAATCCATGCATTGTTGGTTTCCCCCAATGCCATACCCTCATAATGGTTTCAAAAGGTAGCAAGCCAAATAGAACCACCCTTCTTGTAGGACGGCTCAAACCCAAGCAATTGGACCATGAGGTCCCTGTCCTTGTTGAGATCATAGGCCCATGGGATAGGCCTCCCTTTAATGCAAATACTCTAGATATTCACAAAATCTTACGAGATAAACGTAACCTCCCCAAACGGTAGATGGATGGTGTTGGTGGAATCCCATCAATGCTCCACCAAGCTCAGCCAATGCTTTTCACACCTGGTAAAAGCATGTGACCAATTCAAAAACAAATTGAAGCCGGTTTCAGCTATTCAATTCTCAACCAAATTCGGTAGTTTTCCCTACCATTCTTGTACTAGATTCGGGGAGCCCTTACAAGGGATGTTCGAGGGGATGGGCTGCAAAAATTAAGAGAAAGAGGGAGGGGGATTCAAGGATCGTCTGATTTGTGCATGGAATACATGAAAGCAAGAGAAAGAAAATCATGTGGGCACTACTTGCATGGAAAGACTAGTGTTTTAAATCTAGAGACGGTGAATGGAAAATATGCCTTATCTGTGAAAAAGTAATGGCTAAGGTGCGCATCTTGATGAAGTGTATGCCTACTTTGGGGGCCACCTTGATGTCCCCTTCTAGTATGCTGAAAATCCATGGTTTATGTGTGCAATTGAGGAAGAAGAAGGAGAGATTTCAAAATTTTATAGAGGGCAAGTATAATTGGAAAGGGATTAGAAAGAGAGAAATCCTTCTTAGGATTGAATTTAAGGGGAAAAAATTAGATTGTGATTTGAGGTCAGTGAAAAACCTTAAAACCTTGCTAAAAAATTGAACAAAAAAACTGGCCAGTTTTCCTACTTATATCAGTCAAACTCACTGACTAACCCACTGGTTTTTGTCATTTTATTTTTGGCACTCCCAGCTTTCTGACTAACCGCGTTGTTTTTAACATGTCATTTTTGACCTTCTAGCTCTCTAATCAACAGGTCAGTTTTAGGTCCCTTTAATAATAATGCATTTGAAATTTCTTTTATTTTATGCTAGCATGAGTAAATTTACATAAATCTTTTGTGACTTTGTACGCATATGCTTGCACGCCATGTTGGCCAATTCAATACCCCTATGAATGTGATACTTAATCATGTGACATTAAATATATTAATTTGAGAATTAATATATTTTGCACTCAATGACGAGCTATCAATGGACAATGTTGGCCCCTGTTTTGAATGATGTGTCTGAAAACTCTCTTCCTCGTATCTAAGTGACCAACCGCTTGAGGGGCGTTGTTGGCTCCGCTGCTAGATATGAGTTCTGCTTTTATCAAACTACCAGTCACTTGAGCATGCCATGGCTCTAGCACTCAGTTAACTCGCTATTTTGACCATCAACCATAAAAATAAATTTGGTGGCTCCGGTAAAGGCCAAAGTTGTTCTTCGTATTTCTAGATGACCATCTAAATCAATTTAGTAGCTCCGGCATATAGCAATACCACCCTCTTGTCTGTCGACCATCCAAATCCATTTGGTGGCTCCGGTAACAGGCAAGATTATTTTCCTCATATATCTAGACAACCATTCAAATTGATTCAGTGGCTTCGGTATCTAAATATAAGGCTATGTTCTTCAACCACTTAAATCGGTTTGGTGGCTCTGACAATTTACAGGGTTGTTCTTTTTGCATACCTAGGTGACCCTTCAAATTGATTTGATCGCTTCGGTATCTAGATTTAAGTTACTGTAAGTTTTTTCTATCGACCATGCCAATCGATTTGGCGACTCCGGTAATAGATGAATTCCTAGTCATTCGACGACCAATCCTCGTCGTTATTATTTCTAGCATCGAACATACTTATTTTGAGACTACGTTGGTCTGATTCCATATTAAAGGATACTTAATAAGCCCCCTAAAGGTCCGACCTCATATCTGCAAATTATCTGCAAGTCTATCCAAAGTCATGTGATCTTTTCCATATTCTTACTACAAAAAATGTTCTATTTTTCAGTGATATTGGCCCCCGGCGCGCTCGCTCATTGAGGCGATCCATAGAGATCTTTTTTTTTGTAGTCATTTTAAATTAAATGATTATTGAACTTTATTATTGATTAAAGTTTTTTTATTATGGGTGTAAACATAATAATATAGCAAACTTAATTAATTCAATCTTGTCCATTATTTAATCCATTCCAGTTGTCCAATCCAGTCAATTAATTTGGCCCAGTCCAGCCCATTTAGGTGAGTCTAGTCCATATGTCATGAGTGATTTACTTCGAAGAATTTAAGATTATTGTGTGATTTATTCTTGATGCAAGTGATTTAATCTTTGATTTTCATGAAATATAGAGATAATTCTCGAGTTTGGTACATCCCATTTAATAAAATAAGAGATAATTACCTAATTAGAGGCAGATAATGTCTCAAAATTTAGGAAAAAAATACTTTTAAATTCTAGGATGAACCGGCCAATTTTGACAAATTGGCCAGTCAGTTGACTTTCCTCAGTTGTAAATTTTAAATATTCTGCTTTATCTCCAGATCACGGATTGATATGGTCATCTTTATCATTTCAGGCACTACAGACCTCTAATAGGGCCTTTGGGCTACCTATTCAAGGATCAGCTTTATTCTAGAACTTTTATACCATTTCCCATATACAAATGGCAGCTCATCTCTTAAGAGAAATTACGCTTTGTATTCATTTCTATATCTTGAAGTCACTTGCTTCGTGGATCCTTCACAAAGCTTTCCTGTGTTTTTAGGCAAGCGACTTCGCTTCGTGAGGTAAAATTTATGACTTTCTAGACTAGTTTAGAATACATGGTCTAGAGTAATTCCCTTACCCATGATCACATTTTTATTTCATAAAAACTAAGAAGAGTCTTTTCATTTCTTAGTTCGAGTCTAAGATCCAAATATAGGTCGCCTTCCGCAAAAAGCGAGTCAAACTACAATGGTTTTAATTCTGATTTATCTTACCAGATATGTAGTGTAACACACTGATATTTTTCATTGTATCGAAAAATTTTGTTTTAACCTTGACCTAATTAGTTTGGGGTCTTTTCGTAATATTAAAGAGTTTTGGGTGAACTACAAAAAAATTATTATAGTTTCGGGGTTTTTTAGTAAATTTTATTTTAGGAAAAATATTTATAATGTGACTTATAGGACCAGCCACCCCATGTGTGTTCTTTTCCTTCTTACGTAAAATCCCTAGGAGAAAGGTGGCTCTAGATCAAAAAAATTCCGGAATCCCCATATTGAGCTTATACATAGACTTTGTCAAGCCGTAATCTTCTCAATCAATATCTGATTTAGGTGATTCAAAAGCCTAAATCGCTTATTTTTTTCAAGAGATAAAACTTTGGAGAAGAACTCAAATCCATTTGAGATCACATTCAGATCCAAAATAATTTTTTCCCAAAATCAAACAGATTTATTGTCTAGGTTTTCTACTAACCCTAACTTTCTCATTCAATATTCAATTTAGGTGATTCAAAAGCCTAAATCATGTATATTTTCGAGATCTACAATTTTGTAGAAGGAGTTGAGTTTTTTTGAGATTGTATTCAGGCCTAAAATATTGATTTTCTACTCGGACAGATTTTCTTTCAGGTATAATCCTTATCTTTTTCTCTCGAATTCAGCCTTGTTGGGTGTTTTAAGTGTCATATCTTTTGTGGGTTTGATGTTGTTGTGTATGTGCCATGACTCAGTGGTGGCTGTGTTTGATGAGGAAGAAGAGAGAGAGTAGAAATTAGGGTTAGGGTTTCTTGATGAGGAAGATGATGTAAAGTAAATTTTTAACAGGTAGTCCCTATTTTAATTTTTAAAAGCTATTTAATGACTGATTTAGGCAAAGTACAAAGAAAAGACCCCTATTATTTTTAGGAGATCTACCTTTTCAAAAACTTTGACATTTTTTTGTGTCCCGAAAAGAGGGTTAAATAATTTATCAATGATGAGGAGTTCCCGATTTAATTATGGTATCAAATCATATTTATTTTCATCCAAAAATTTTAAGGGAACCTTATATTACATAAATGGTTTAGTATATAAAATTTTGTAGTATTTTGAGACTGATAAATATTTTTACCAGGACCGTCCTCCGTATTCTCGATCCGATTAGCGGTTATAGATTTTTGAGCAAAAATATTTCTAAAATATTTTTGTCCAAAATTAATTTTGACATACTTAAAAGAGTGTTTTAAAGTATTTTTGGAAATTGTTCAAAATGAAGGCGACCATGGGGTGTTTTGGTAGTTTGCCACCTGAGAAGGGGGTTTTTGATATTTTACTTACCAGAGGGCTATGTTGATAAAATTTACCTACAATAAGAGTATTTTAAGGATCCTACTTATAAGGAAGATAATTTTTTGATTAGACACGTGAAGGGTATTTTTAAAATTTTGCATAACCGATGAGCGGGTCGTTATAAGAGTAGGAGTGAGTTGGTACTAGATTTACAATATCATAGAATAAATTGTATTCTGATAATATGATTGTTCCATTTAGGCCAACATTAAGGAGTATTCAGTTAAGACTACCATAGCTGGATCGAGGTAAAGATTTTCTATCCGAACCCTACTCATCATTATGAATTCAAATGTTTTATTATAACGGTTTTACAAATTCCATTGAGCTCTGATTTCATGATTGTCAATTAAATGTAAAGAATATCATCTGAACCCTACTTCATCGCTCTGATTTTAAATATTTTATTTATAACGTCTTTATGAATTCCATTGAGGTTTGATTTTATAATTTTCATTGAAGTGTAAGGAATTCTATCTGAAATTCCATTTCATCAGATTGATTTCATCTATCTAATTCTAAGTGCTATCAAATTTTATTGAACTCTGATTTTTTATTATCATAAAAATGTTTTCAAATGCCCGTGAAACCCTAATTTGAGCCATATAGCAATCGTTCGGAATTCTTTATTCTCATTTGTTTTATTTAATTCAATCATTGTGAAACATTTTGAATTGTGTTTCATTCCTTGAATATTGACATGAGTTAGTAAATCTAGAAGTTATAAGGATGGTGCGTATTGTTGGCATTATAAGGATGGTCTGTTGGTTGGGTTAAATTAGTACCTAAATGAACTAGTCAGTGTACATATGTATATATAAAGCGTATCGAGCACTGCCGGGGTGGCTTTGCTATAGTGTAATGCTCATGTTCAATATTACCTATATCTTTTTTATTATACCTTAAGTGTTTTGAATGACTACTGATTTAAGGGATTGAGTTGATACTCGTCCTTATGTTTATATCGAATTGCTGTGATTTCATCAAAAACAAAATCCTTTGAAAATATGTTATTTAACTTGAATGTAAAATCTTTCGTATTGTTCATCTATATTGAATTACTTTGTTTTATTTGAAAATCCTTTTTCAAAACTATCATTTGATTCTATATAAAAACTTATCCGAATCGTTGGTGTTTTTAACATTTGATCGACCTTACTGAGCTCTCAAAATCTCACTCTCCTTTGACTTCCTTTTTGCAGGAGATAATCAGCATTAGGTTGAGGTTGTTTGTGTGGATTAGAGCCATGCAAGGAAAATTGATTTAATATTGTATTGAACGTAAGAACCCCTGTGCGGATGAACTTTTCTATCTCATCATTTAGATTTAAATTTAGTTTATCAGTTATGACTGTACATTGAGAGAAATACATGGATGAATGTTTTAGTTGCTCTGATAGTTGTGGTATTATTTTGTTGAGTTTGAGGATATTCTGTTTTAGTGTAAGTGGTCGAGTGAGTGTTAACGTTCCGAAAATTCCAGGATGTTACATGTAGGCATCTGACCCCTACTGTCGAATCCAAACCAATAATTTAGAATTAGAGTTTCTTTATTTTACTTGCATATTTATATGTTAAAAGGCCAAAAAATCAAATGATAAGAAGTAGAGACCGAAAGGGTATGGCGGGTGCCTAACACCTTCTTAGCATACAATTTAGTCCCCAAACCATTTTTATTTTGTTTTTGATAGACTAGTTAGTCTTTAGACTTTTAGAGTCGTTTTTAGAGTTTTTCTTATTTCCCTTTGCTCAATGAAAATAAGATGGCGACTCTTAATTTTAGACCTTTCCCGGTACAATTTTTTCGAGACAGCTTGCTACACATGGCAAATGATGAAATGTGTATAAAACAAAACCAAACTAATCTTAAGTTTGATTTCAACCCAACATCGGGGGTGGAGTGGCCTATGCACCCAGTCAGGCTAACTAGAATTAAAAACCCAGTAGTTCTGACCGACTTTACGGGAGGCGACCTAGATCTCAGTTTTACTTTCTAGAGACCTAATTGAACTCAACTTTTTCTAGCTAAGCGTATCTAGAATTTTATTCGACTAACACTTCTAGTCGTCTTAGAATTCTAACTACAATAGAGTCCTAAACTATCAGACTTCTATAACTACTAGAATCTACCTTCAGTCTTTGAATTTTTATCCTTTTAGACCTAAAACTGTTTACGGGCATTGGAAAATGCATCTAAGACTCCTAACCTGTACCAGAAAACTTAAGAAATAAAAATGAGAGAGTACAAGTCTAACTGAAATGTATCTCGAGACTTGGCTTAGCTGAAATGCTCGGCAGGAAACTGGAGCTCATCCTCCACGATGCACTCGGAGTTGTCAAGGACGGAATATGCACCGGAAGACCATCTAGAAATGGATCCAAATGGGCTGGAGATGAATAAAATGGTATATATATATATATATATATATAGAGAGAGAGAGAGAGAGAGAGAGAGAGACACACACAAGATTCTTCAGAGCTTCCCCTCCTAGTGAAAAGTCCATTTCTCTATTGCCTAAGTGGCCTACTTATAAAGGTCCTCAATGTAAACAGTCTTGTTGCTGAGAGTTCTTTGTAATACCTTACGATGTTTACTCCATCCAAAGATATTTTTACTCTCAGTACTAGACCCTGGTTTGTAAAATAGTTTTGTTTTATTATCTCAGGTTTTTGTCATGATGATAGTTTCCTTTGATAACTTTTTATCTTCATTGGGCGCATTGGTTACCACTTTTCTTTCTGAATCAATCTTTTTATCTGTATTTTCCCTCTTGCTAGGGTAGTGATTTGTTGTCCTTTTCCAATTTGTTTGTCAGGGAACCTCGTTCCCACCTTATTCACTTTTTTTCCAAAACTAGTGGTATAGCCTTTATTGCTTAAGTTTGCATTTGTCATGTGTGGACACCCCATTTTGTAGGTTTATTTTATAATTTATTAGTCATTAGGCTTTGTCATTTATTAATTAGGCTTATATTGTTAAATTATTCTAGGCCTAATAATAATTAACAGCTTAACTTAATTAAGTTCAATCGAATAAAAGTCCAGTCCAATCCAGTAAAGTCCAGCGTCTAGTCCAGTTAGAGTAGGGTTGAGTCCGGTCAGTAGTCCAATCCAGTTAGTAGATCCAATTTGTTGGGTTGAACCAGGTTAAGGTCTATACATGATGTAGAGATTATAGCTTGATTTAGAAATGATTTGTGGTGGATTTCCAAAATCTACTACCTCATGTGTTTTGAGAATATGTCATTCGAATTTGGGGTATTTATCCCCTTGGATTTAGGTTAATGTCATACTTGATAAAGGGATAAAACCGATGGTTTTTTATTAAGCCAGCTCGTAAAGATTTTAAGGTATATTAATTAGTCGCTGAGGGGCATTTTAAACTTTTCACTGTCATTCAGCTATTGCGTTTTTAGGAATGATATACACGACCAAAAGGTATTTTTATCATTTCCAAAGCCCCCGACGTTTACGAGTAGGCCACGTAGACAATAGAAAAAGGGACTCTCCTCCAGGATGGAAAACTATGAAGAATCTTAGAGAGAGAGAGTATCTTTTCTATTCATCTCCAGCCCATTTTTATTCTTGCTTCCACTTAATGCTTGACTAGTTTGAGTGCATCATGGATCAAGTCCAGTTTTCTACCGAGCAATCCAGGCGAGCCTAATCTTGAGGTACATTTCTGCTAGACTTTTCGTCTTTCCTTTTCATTTCTTAAGTTTTGTAAAATAGGTTAGGATTCTTAGACTTATTTCCCATCTGGCGACCTGATTTAGGTCTAAAAAGATTTTAAAAAATGAAAAATTGAAGTTACAATCCTGATAGTAATAGAAGTTTAATAGCATTATTTTTGAAATTAGAACTATAATTTAACTAGAATCTAAGACGACTAGAAGTGTTACTCAAATGGAATTCTAAATAGTCTAAGCTAGAAAAAGTGAGTTCATTTAGGTCTTCAGGAAGTAAGACTGAGATTTAGGTGGCCTCCCGTAGAGTCGGTCAGAACTACGTGGTTTTGATTCCGATTAGTCCGACTGGGTACGTAGGCCACTCGATCCCCAATGTTAATGTTCAAACCAAAGTTAGGATTAGTTTTGGTTTTATTTTGTGCACATTTCATTGTTTGCCATGTTTTGGATACAAATCCACTAAAAATTTATTAAACACATTAGGGTGAAAAGGGGTGCCTAACAGCTTTCCTCATATAATTAATCCCTGGATCCATGACTTCTGATTTCATATTATTAGAAATCGAAGGGATTTTCTTATTTTTCCACTTTAATTAATTATTCACCTTAAACTAAGATGGCGACTCGAATTAGACCTTATCTAGTCTAAAAATTTTTTAAGGCGGTTTGCCATAATGGCGACTCCACAAGGGACTAATAAGGAGACTGGACTTGATATATTTTTTACTTTTATATCCTTTTTTTTTTGGGCATGATGTCAAGATTGTATTGTGATTTGTGTTCGTTTATGACCCCCTCACACATGATTCTACTAACCTACCTAATAGAGGGCAAAGGTTGAAACCTTAAAACTTTCTAGTTGTGAGGCGATTTTCTACCTTACTCTCTCCTCCAAGGCCTAATAATGAGAGCTTCCTAGTATTTGGTATATTCAACAACTTGTAAACAGTTGATGACTACCCATTATTAACTGTTTGAGTTACATGTGAAAAATATATAGTACATGTTGAGCCGATGGTGTAACAACCCTATCCATGGTCCCACCACAGGGTGATGCCTTCCTTAAAAAGGCTAGTCAAGTAGGTACTCTTGAGTTCATGGACACGGTCATATATGGCAAGTCACAAATCATCCAACATCAGATGTGGGATATCACAATCTCCCTACCCTACGCTAAGGCTCGATCACACATAGCCCATAATTTTTTCTCTCAAGCTGATGTGGGATATACCCGGCTCACCCTTCGTTGCCCCAACCATCCTCTTAATGTGGGATATACCAGGGCTTGCCTTCGTTTACTATCTGCAACCCGATTGGATAGCCCAGCCCGAGCTCTCAAGAGTCGGCTCTAATACCTTCTCTGTCATTACCAAAACCCATAGCTGGGCCCGTGAGCTAGGTCCGTGACCAGCTGCAGGCCCATTGGACTCCCACCAAGGGCTCTGCTAGGCCTTACTTGTTAAAATCAATAGAGATCGCACCGGAAACTATATTAAATATTTACAACTTTAAATACAACTTCATTTCTAAATTAAGTACCATCTTTCGTACATTAACACTAAAGGTAGCATTCAAGGTGATCTAATGTCATCAGTTTCACTCTAATTTCAAGTTTGTGCTTGTCATCATCACCTTAATTTTTTAAGCCTGAAATGATAAGTAAGGGGTGAGCTTCGAAGTGCTCAGTAAGTAACTAGTGACCCAACTAGCTTAACCCTAGGCTGTCAGAAAATAACTCAGTTAACCAAAATAGCAACTTTATCAAGAAATAACATTTGGAAGCAGTACATGGAATTTATTTGATAAAGCATGATAAACTACAAGCAAAACAGTTCTGAGGGCATAAAAGTCACTTAGCACGAAAACATCATCATAAGAAACTTTAAACCTAACTCCAGCTCAACAGTATGCTGCGGTCAGTGTTTGGTCCCTCTGACTCTGACCCGGAATCCCACCTCGTGATGATAAACATTGTGGAAGCAGGGGCGACTACGAGCAATAATACTGCGCGTCAACATTCTGTCCAGTTGACAAGGACTCGAAATCTAACTTTTTCCCTTTAGATATAGGCCAGAGAAACCGAGTAAGCAAAAATCATCATTTTCATTCATTGTAAGCACAATTACTCAACCACAATAGTTAAAACCAACCCACCTTATTTATACACTCTTTCAAAACATTTCAACTGTAAAACCATTTGAATTCGAAAACCATCGTACTTTACACTAAGTGTTTTAATCAAAATCTCGTAACAATCTCATACAAATATGATATACATGCTGGTCCAATTTTCAATGAGAATAAATGTTGCTAAAAGTGATTTACAATCGATAAACAGTTCTTACACTTAAGAACATATAAGTGTCACTAAAACAGTTCATACTGGCAAACAGTGATTTTTCAAATTTGAATAATGTATACGCTTTATATAAAATTTGAGGTCACTTACATGAAGCGCTAACCAAAACCAGAATTTTTTCTTTGAATCTGACCTTAATCACTTTCTACCGAATCTTGGTGTGGATCGTCCAATAGTTTGTTCTGATACTCGATTTGACATAAAAGAAAATCAAAAATGACAATTTATCCGAATAGAAAATCGATATTTTGGGCCTAAGGATAATCTCAAACGAACTCGACTCGTTCTACGAAATTGTAGATCTCAAAAAGATACGTGATTTAAATTTTTTAATCGGCCTAATCCCAAAACTGTACCCTCAAGTTTACCCCAAGTACAGCTTTAGTACCTAAATTTGAAGGTGTGCCAAAGAAGTACCCAACTTTTAAAAAGCGTACCAAATCAGTACCTAAGCTGACAGAGCACGGATGTCGTTAAAAAGTCAGAGGGGTAGGACTGTCATTGTTAAAAAAAAGGTATTTTTACTTTAAAAGTCCAGGTACTGTTTTGGTACAGTTACTTTTCATAAGTACTCATTTGGTACGATTTACTTTTATTACTTTTTCTTTTCATAGCCATTTGATGTGGCACTATCCTAACCGTTTGATTATTTTATTTTCTTAATCAATCATTAAAAACTCTCTCAATCTCTTTCTCTCCCTTCCATCCATCCCTCTCCCTCTCACTCTAAGCCACCGTCTCCCTGTTATCTCGGAGCCATTGCCATAATCATTTGTCATCCTTATCGTCCACACCAACGACCCACTGCCATCACCACCGGTCTTGCAACTACCACCACTTACATCACTGACCCCCCACCACCAATTTGGACACTGCCACCTCCCATACCAGTGAACACACTACCGTCACCACTGATCTAGCGATGACCATTACCTACCGACCTGTTTACCACCATCGTCCTTGACCCCCAGCATCCAAATCAATCTCTAATCACTGCCGATGCTCACATCCACTACCCAAGATCAACTGTCATCGGTGCACCCAGTAGTGGCCATACACAGTGTTGGGTTTATGACGACCGTGTTGGGTTTGTGATGGCGATGGTGACACGCGGTGGTTGGCAACGATAATGGTGGTGGTGGTGGTCTAGTGGGTGATGGTGGTAATGGATAATTGCCGATCTGGCCACTGCCACCTCCCACACTAGTGAACGCACCAACGTCACCACCGATCTAGTGACCGCCATTACCTATCGACCTGTTTATCACCATCATCCATGACCGTCGACATCCAAATCAATCTCCAATCACCATCGGCACTGACATCCATGACCCAAGACCAACCGTCGTCGGTGTACCTAGCACCACCATAACTTAACATCACCGTCACCGCAACTCCTATGCAGCGACATCATCACTGCCTGTTGAGTGAGCACCAATTTTAAAAGCTAGGGTACTGGTTGTAACACGGCGTTTGTGCACAATCTTCTCCTTTCGGGTGACACGGTTCGGTAGAATCCGTGGCTTGGTTACGAGGAGAGTTTGAATGTGCACAATCTTCTCCAAGGTTTATGTATTTTGCTTCAAGCCTCTTATTATGTGCGGTGGTGTTGGTAGTGTACGTTGGTCGACAGTGTTGGGTTTGTGGCGGCGATGGCCACACACGATGTCAGGTTTGTGACAGTCGCGTTGGGTTTGTTACAACGGAAAAAATGTGACTCGCGGTGGTCGGCGACGATGTTAGGCGACGATAGTGGTGGTGGTGGTCTGGTGGGTGATGGTGGTAATGGATAAACCGTACTAAAAGAGTACCTATGAAAAGTAAACTGTACCAAATCAGTACCTTAACTTTTAAGTAAAAATAATTTTTTTTAATAATGACAGTCCTACTCCTCTGGCTTTTTAACGACATCTGTGCTCCGTCAACTTAGGTACTGATTTGGTACGCTTTTTAAAGTTGGGTACTTCTTTGGCACACCTTCAAACTTGGGTACTAAAGTTGTACTTGGGGTAAACTTAAGCGTACAATTTTGAGATTAGGCCTTTTAATTGATTAAATTGAATATCAAATGAGTAAGTTAGGGACTAGTCGAAACCTAGAAAGAAAGTATGTTCAATTTTGGAAAAACATTATTTTAGACCTGAAGATGATCTCAAATGGATTTGACTTCTTCTACAAAGTTTTAGCTCTTGAAAAAATATGAGATTTAAGCTTTTAAATTGCCTAAATTGGTTAATATGAGCAGATTATGACCGGTCAAAGTTTGGGTATATACTCAATATGGAAATTCGAGATTTTTTTTATTACCTAACCACCTTTCTCCTAGGATTTTCCTTCCTTTTCTTCTTCATTTGTCTGTCATGTCCTCAAAATTCTTTCCTTTGCTATTTGCTTTTGTCTCTCTCTCTCTCTCTCTCCCCCGGGTCCCCCTTCTTACTTTGTTAAGCGTAACCGAAATTGTCAATAAACCAAAATCCCCCAATTTCTACCCCTTTTAACTCTCTCTCTCTCTCTCTCTCTCTCTCGCTCTCTCTTGCCAAAAATAAAAGAGTGTTAAAGTATCATATTTATCCTTAAAAAAAATATATTTATCTAAGTTACCCTTCACATTCCTTATTTGTTTGTTTCAAACAAATTCAGTCTATTTACAAATTATGGACATTTAAAGAATATTGCCAAAAGTCCCAAATGATGTCGTTCACAAGAATCATCGCTAAAGCTCTTTAATATCACTTACAACAACCACTGCTAAAGTAATAAATACCGGCTAAAAATTATCATAAAACCGATCCTAGGTTCGGGATATTACAAAGAGAGTAACCTAAAACTAGATGTCGAAGAAACCACACACATAGACCATTTTTGGAGGTTTAGTCTTTCATAAGGGTACTTACCTGTAATATGGTATCACGGCTGGAAAATCGACCCGTATAACACAAAATAGCTGTTGCCCTTAATGAAGGAGAAACTATAAAAGAAATGTGTCACTGTTCAACCGGCCAATAAACTTACCAAATTTACCAGACAGATTATCAGCAGCCATTTTTATAGGTGATCAAACTGACCGGCTTAATCTCTCTCAAATGACCAAAATATGAGCCACGAGTCAACCGACGGTATACCCAATGGCAACTGCTGGGCAATTCATCCATGACCACGTTTTTGAGGTGATCAAACCAGTTAATAAGATGTCCCTTTTGATTAGAAATAGGTCACTGATCAACTGGCCAATAAGCCTGAACAGTTTCCAGATAATTTGTCCACTGACCTCATTTTAGCATTGAACAAACCAGCTGGTCTAATTTGTGCTAAGGTACGTATGTTGTAGTGTGTTTATGTGTGTCCTCTGATTGTGAGGTATTAGTTTCTTTGTTTTTTCATCTTTTATTTCCCGTTCTCATAGGGTAAAAGAAAAAAATAAAATAAAATTCAAATTTTTTTAAAAAAAAGTGAAAATTCAAAATTTCTAGAAAAATAAAAAAAAATATTTTTAGATTTCTGAAGTTTCCTTGGAGTTTGAATCGGATAATGTCATGTTTCTCTTCTAAGTTTAGGTGTCCATCCTTAGCAAGTCAACAGTATACAAAAATGTGTCAAGCAAGAGATACTGGTCCACGTTTAGAAGCGGTTGATTTGACCAATCAAAGCCTTTTCAAACATAAAAATCAAAATTTCAGTTTCTTAGAAGTTGGATGTCACAAACTTCATGGAAGAACTTGGTTTTAATTTAAAGACTCAAGTGAAAAATCAGGAGACTATCAAGAACAACTGTGACTTTTTTTCTTTGCCAACCTCTCACATCTATTACTCACCAGACGCTTGTGTCGATCCTCTAAGATAATGAGGTGTCAGATTAATGTCAAATCATTTTTCTGCTCGAAGCTCACCCGTTCTCTCCTAGCATGGACCATGTACCTTTAAACAAAAGGCTCCGCTAGTCTGAAAATCCTGAAAAGGGTGATCTAGACAAAAGTTAGGGCAGTAAAAAGAAAAAAAAGGAGAGAAAAAGAAGAAGAAAAAAAGAATATAAAACCTCAAAACAATGTAGGTTTGCATAAGTCTTCCACAACATAACCATTTTCTGTGATTGAAGGCCATCCTTTGGCCACCACATAACATCATGATCACCTTGTGCTTGATATTTTTGCTTGCCAGCCCTTTGGCGCCTAATCAGTTTACAATTTCTTTCCAAACACCACAAGAAAAAGGCTATTTAGCTACGAATAAAAATCCGTCGCTAAAAGTCATTTCAGAGACGGGAAGTACTGTTGGTAAAAATCCGTCGCTAAAAACTTTTACCGACGGTACCAAACTATCGATAAAAATCTGTACCGACGGATTTTTACCGACGGCATTTTAGCGACGGATTTTCCGTGCCTAAAATTTTTTAAAAATTTTCTATTTTCGGCCACCTTTTTAAAATTTATTAGAAATGTTTTAGCGACGGATTGTTTCTGTCGGTAAATATTTCGTCGCTAAAACTACACTTTTGTGACGGAATATACCGTTGCTAAAGTATCCGTCGCCAAAAGTCTTAACTTTAAGCAACGGACTTTTAGCGACGGAATGGTTCCCGTCGCTAAAAGTCCGTTGCTTAAAGTTAAGACTTGGTTTCCGTCGCTAAAAGTCCTGATATAACTATCTTCTTTCCTTTCTTTTCTCTCTCCCCGTTTTCTCTCTCTCTCTCTTCTCTCTCACTCACCGGCCGTTTCTTCCCCCGGCAATCCCCCCTCTGGTGACACCCTCCCCCCACCCGCCCCGTCCCGCAGGTGAAAGCCCCCACGACCCCGTGCCCTTCCACAGCTCCAGTGGCCTTCCACTGCCGAACAACCACCACCGCCGCCGGTATGTCCATCTTACCCTAATTGTTTTTTAATGTATGTGGTTTAATGCATGTGAGTTTGAATTCAATGTAATGTGGTTAATTATTTTGAGTTTTAATTTAATTTTACCCTAATTTTTGTTGATTGAAGTTAATTTGTTGTAATGTATATTGTAATTTTACTCTAATTGTACACTGTTGCATGTTGTAACTTTAATTAACATTAACTAAACTTGAACTAACCCTAATTGACCCTAGATAACTCTTAATTAAACCCTAATTAAAGTTTAAAAACTCAATTAACCCTAAAGAACTAAATTAGCCTTAACTGGCCTAACAACCCTAATTAAACCCTAACTAATTAAACCCGATAAACCCTAACTAAACCCTAATTAACCCTAGTTAACCTAATTAGGGTTAGTTGGGATTAATCCCGATAAAGCTTAACTAAACCCTAATTAACACTAATAAGCCATAATTAATATTAATTAGCCCTAATCCAATCGAACCCTAAATTGAACTAATTGAACCCCCTAATTGATCTCTAAATTGAATGCTCCAATTCAACCGAACCCTAAATTGAATGCCCTAATCTAACCGAACCCTAAATTAAACTAATTGAACTCCTAATTGAACCCTAAATTGAATGCCATAATCCAACCAAACCCTAAATTGAACTTATTTAACCCCCTAATTGAATCCTAAATTGAATGCCCTAATTCAGCCGAGCACTAAATTGAAGTAATTGAAGATGAAGAGGACTACGAGTCCCACGAAGAAGAGGACGACGAGTCTAGTGAGGAAGATGATGATGATTCCCAAACTAAAAATGACTGACTTGTAATGTTGTAACATCACAGAACAAATGTGGTAACATTCTAGAACTTGGTTCATATTGATATTTTTTTGCACCTCCGTTCACATATATAGTGCCGATGATGATTTCTACAAAATTATTATTTTTAATGTGTTAATGTCCTTGCAATTTATCTATACGAAGTCAGATATGGATAGGATACGAGCTATTCGTGGCCGGGCTGGACGTCGAGCTGCTTCCACCCCGATGGGTGCCACCTCGTCATTGCTCACTAATGACGAGACACAGAGTGATCACGTACAGCCCCAGCCCCTATCATCGCCCCAACCCCATCCGTCGACTTCGCCATCACCCCAGCCCCAGTCGTCGGCCCAGCCCCAGCCGTCACCCTAGCCCGACGCAGATTCATCCCACCCGCGCGTTGATTCTCCTTCTTCCGTGGGTTCTACCACTGGTATAATTGATAATGGTATTTAGTACATTTTTGCTAATTTATATTCGAAGTATATTTGAACTGTATTAATGTCTGTGTTTTGTAGGATCTCGACGAGGACGTGGCCCGACACGTGGGGTACGCATTGACCTCCAGCGTAAACAGAGAGTTACGCTCACTCAGGAGGGCCTGTAAGTAAAATAAAATCACATCATGCCTTATTTTGTACATTTGGGATGTTAATTTATATTTGAATTGTATTAATTAATTTACTTCTTTGGCAGGATCCTGGAGAATCAGGCGAGGATGAAGATCGGCGTTCTTGTGAAGGGCCGATTCACCGAGCCACGCCTGTACTGGAAGGACTGGGATGCCTTTACGAGGGAGTCTCTATGGGAGGAGTGGCTAGTACGTTGAAGTATTTTTTCCTGCGATAGTATTTGTTTAATTAGAGTTTGTTTTCTAAATTAATTTGTGTTATTGAATGCCTTGCAGGAGGGGTTCACGTTTGACTCGGCTGATCAGCAGGCACTGGGGTGGTAGGCCTTCTTTTCTTTCATCACCAAGAATTACCGCCGATGGCTCCATGACGCACGGGACCGGGCGAAGAAGATGATGCCCGATGGTGCCCCGATGTCAGAGATGAAGACATATCCCCCACATTGGATATCTCTGACTGTATGGGGGTATATGATAGATTGGTGGGCTGCGGATCCAGGCTGGGATGCCAAAAGTAAGAAGAGGGCCGAGAACAGACAGAACAGAGATCCGACGCACACGGGGGGGGGGGGGGTCGGTGCCACACGACATCGTCCGACACATGAGTGCGGTCTAGAACCCGGATCTGAAGTTGGATGAGGTCGTAGCTCTGACGTATAACCAGACACACGTGCGAAAGAAGGACGAGGCGCGCCGGGCCGGCGACTATGTTTCGGATATTGCCCGGCGGATCGATGTAAGTCGATGTGTTTAATTAAGTTGTTAATTTTTCTTACTATCCTCAATGTCTGTTGCGTTAATTAATGCCTTAACATATTTTTAAATCACTATTTTTGCAGGCCTCGTATGAACAGCTTAGCGGGTCCGGACAGCCATCAGCGTCCACTAGTGCAGGTGCGAGTACTGGGGCGTTGAAGCGATGGCTGGATACGTCGGAGCTCGTCAATCGGCCGAAAGGCCGCATACACGGCCTGCCTAGCATGACTGCTCGTACCGTGATAGAAGCGTCCTCACCCCCCATTGCCCCCTGCATAGACACAGGCTCCTCGGCATTCGTTGGACGAGGAGGAGATCCAGCGCATTGCTACGGTGGTGTTGAGGCTGATCAAGGTGCAAGATCAGCAGGGTACCGCTGCCGGACATGTCGAGCAGGCCCCGAATCAGCAGGATCCAGATCCAGGACACTGCAATCCTTGATGAGCCCCTCCCCCCGCCCGGTCGCAGCTTGCCCTCCCTTCCCCCGCCCGATCCCAGCTTGTCCCCCCTCCCCCGCCCGGCTTGTACATCATGACTATTTTTTATAATTGATTGTATATATTTCTTTGTATATTGATTATTGTGCGTTGTTGAGAATTGTGTATTGATTATTGTGTATTGTTGAGAATTGTGTATTGATTATTGTGCGTTGTTGAGAATTGAAATTTTCATTACAGGTCTGGGTAATAGAAAAATAAAAAAAATGACTTTTGGCGACGGATTAATTCCGTCGTCAAAAGTCTTTCTTGTACTAACTTTTGGCGACGGAATATTCCGTTGCCAAAAGTCTTATTTAGCGACGGAACATTCTGTCACCAAAAACATTATTCCGTCGCTAAATTCACAAAACATAAAATAAATTTAAATGCGTAAAATATAATTAGCGACGGAATATCCGTCGCTAATTAATAAATTCATCACAAAAAAGTGCGAAATTAGACGACGGATTTGAAAATTCCATCGCCAAACTTTTAGTAACGGGCTTTTATACGAGAGACTTTTAGCGACGGTATATCCGTCGCTAAAAATTTTAGCGACGGATTTCCCCGTCACTAAAAGTCTTTTTTCTTGTAGTGAAAATCCTATTTTTCCTAACATTGGGGCAGGTTAGTCTCTATGTGGGTACCTATGTTCCAAGTATTGCTGCAAAGTCAACTCAACATGGAAAGGGTTCCTTCTCATAGGAACCAAACTCTTAAGGATAAATGATGAACGAAAATCTTGATAATCATTTGTTCGATCTTGAAGATTTTAAAGAAGAAGAAGAAGAAAGAAAGCGTTGAAGAATGATTGTCCAAATTGATTTGTCACTGATTGAGTTTAAATTTACATATTTAGTAGATCTAGTTTCCCCCAATAGGGATATGTAGGCAGCTATGTGATCCTCTAGGCTCGGTCTCCATGTCACACGCTAGGGGCTTTCGTATCATATTTGGTTTTTGAGCCCTACTACCATTTGTTTATTAGCCACACCCTGGCCTACATGTGTGTCCCATATATAAAGTCCTCCTTGAGGTTATGTTTGATCAAGCAAGACACATGCTCTCTTACATTTTGGTGAGGTCAAATAAGATATAAATGAAAAAGGTGAAGATTTTGGAAAAATGAAAGAAGAAGATATTGATCCGTGCATCTTTTGAGCTTGTTACATTGTGATATGATGTGTTAACCTCCCTATGGCTTATTTCATGACCATTTGGTTCCTAATTTTTTGGACCTAATGTGTTCACCTCCCAGTGACTTGATGATGACCCATTTATTTTCTTGACTTTCCCGACATGTCCTATTTAGTGCTGCAGTTTGACATTTTTTTCCACCTGTTAAGTGATAATATGAGAAGCCTTAAGATTTTATCTCATGCCTTGTGACTTTTCAATCGCGCACTTGATTGCCATTTACTTTTGCTCAGCTCAGTCGTATATATTGAACGTTTGGCTAATCATAGGCCAATATCCTTCAGCTTCACAGCTTATATAGCCTCGCAACATGGATATCAGCCTCACAGCTTTGTTCCTTACATCCTCACTACCCACTTCTGTGCCCTTTGTTCCCAACATTTTTGTGGTTGTCTTGAGGATTCAAACTTGAGTGTTATGAAAAAAAAATATTCTGTGAAATTGAATGTCATTTAATGATAAGAAATTGAATTTTTTTTATCAGAAAATTCCAATGATCTTCCCCTCTTTGGGTAGAGATAGACGTGTCATCTAAGTGGGTATCATTACTTTAAATTCTAGATGCAAAATAGAAAACAAAGAGAGAATAGATCTTGAAGTGATTGGTTGATTTATCGTATTGAGCAATCATAATGGTTTATTATCGTCATAGTTTCTTCTTTGTCGATGTCTTTGAAGGCCTTTCCACGTGATTCCCCTATCTTTTTAGTTATGCTAGGGTTAACCCTATTTACATTTTCATCCAGGGAGTCCTTGTTATCCTAGCTCCTTACAATCAGGAAAGGGTCCGTCTTTGCATGCCTTTTGTTTCTACCTAGGGGTTCCATGTGATTTCTCTCCTGACAGTCGTGATAGCGTATGTCGTTCTTTTTCCTCTCCATTTCTTTGTTAGTTTCGTCTGTATACATCTTGTCAACGGGCTCCTTATTATTCCCTATCATAAGAACTAGGATAGTGTCTGCCTCCTTTTACCCAGTCCATTCATTGTCAGTTTCTCCTCCATGCATTTTTATCAAGGGGATCCCTGTGATTCCCCTCTCCTCATAGTCGTGATGGTGTCTGTCTTTTTCCGGTCCATTGAAAAGTTAACATAATCTAACTACGGGCTCCCTTTGATTCCCCTCTCATGACAGTCAGCATAGCATTCCTCTCTCTTCAGTCCATTGCATTGTCAGTTTGGTCTATATGCATTTAATCTAGGGACTCCCTATGATACCCCTTTCCTAACAGTCGAGATAGTGTCTGTTTTTGTTTTCTCTGAGTCTAGGTGCTATGATTCCGCTTCCTACCCTTAGTTTTTGAAATTTTGAGGAAAAAAAAATACAGAAAAAAATTTAGAAGATAAAAGAAAAAATTGAAAAGATAAAACAAAAATTGGATTAATTGGCATATGTTCTACGGGCCAAAAGACTATGGCCTTGACTTCAAAGACGTTTGCCTCTAACCAGGCATTTTTATCCAAGGATCAGTCGGAGATTTATGGCAGAGCCAAACACTATTTTATGCAAAGTTCTAAAAGATAAATAATGTCTCCAATCAAATTTCATCTTGAGCCCTAGCTCGGGCAACTTTTCATGCGGGTGAGGAAGCATACTGGTAGGAAGACAAGTGATCAAAACAACGTTGAGATGGAAAGTGTAATTAGGAGACAATATCTCTGTACCTATGGCTGGACTCCGGATACCACTCGAAGGCAAGCAACCAAATATAAGCAACTTGTCTAATTAGATTTTTCACGTCATTGACCTCATAAAGAACAACCCTTAGGACAAGACCCTGGTTAGATCGCTTTTTCCACCGGACTTCGCCTCCAAAATCGTGGCTACTCACATATCTGTGCACGCCTTAGAAGACCAGCAAATGTGGAAAGCCGTAAACGGAGGGAGTTCTGTGTGACCATGGCATACCGAATGCTTTACCTAGACAAAAGTACGGAACTTCAAGCCAAAAGAAACCTTCCAAAACCACCTTTCATCATCCCAATCCACTATAATGCATTGTGTTCCCTGCCTATTCCACGAGAGAATGATAGACCTAATCTGGCAAACCCTTTGGGATCGGCATCCCCAACGCACCAATCTATAACGTTTTAACATCACCACTACAAAAATCTACCCCCTACGCCGGACCCAGCCTGGAACTGCTCACCACCTTTTCATTACTTGCCCATTTGTTAGACCAATATACATGCTAGAGTGAGAACTGATCCAATGGGAGGTCCATCAAGGAGTAGTAATATTCCATAAAAGACTGAAAACACCAAAGCAAATACCTCGCATCTTTGTGGTACATTTGGACTCACGGTAACCACCTTATATTTTGACAAGCCCCACTTAATCCTTGGACAACTATTCAAAACATGATTAGCCTCACCTATGAATTTGCATCCGACTTTTACAAACTCGGTGACAATGACGCAAGAACCTAAATGCTCATCGGGGAAGTCTCTGACTATGGCCTTTACCCATCCTGTAGTGATAAACACTAATCACCAGAATTGCTCATGTGTTGACTCTAATTTCTTTCGATTATTCATGGCTGCTGATCTTAATAAAAAAGAAAACTTAAATGGTGGTATTAGGCTATTGTTCTATACATGGCCAACTTTTAAACGCGGGTCTATTGCAATCTCAACTATAGCATCTGATCATCTTACTATATATTCACATGGGCTCCTAGTAGCTAGATTGTGGGCCCTAAAGGAAAATAGCTACATATTAACTTGTTGATTAATTCTACATTTTTGCTTTTCCATATGTCAACACTGAGGATATTGCAGACACAATGGTTCTAATTCTCAGTGACTTTTGTAATGTAGCTTGGGAATTTTATCATTACAGTATCGGATACGACATGTATATCTCAAATAAAGGAAGCTAGATTCCAACGACTTTGGCATCTAATGCCCGTACCATTAAGATTGGGTGCATAAATGTGCTACTGCAATGGAATCTCTGGATCCCTATTTTGTAATCTAAAATGGGAATAGATGTTGGTGTTATGTTCATAGTCATGGTACGACGTGACCTTATCCTTACTTAGGATCATGTAAATGCTAAACTGTCAAGATATTGTGACATTTATCTTATGGGTGCTAACCTCTAGAGCTCTATTTAACGATCTTACCCCTCCATTTAAGTCCCTTGAGCCTCACACATCAGGAACTCGAGAGAAAAAATGGACCCAATTGGCCAAAATCAACCAGTCCAATTGTCATTTTCAAAGACCAAATTGACACAGAGAATAAAGTCCAATAATCATTTGCGGTTCTAATGTGTGC
Organism: Escallonia herrerae; assembly: GCA_033070095.1. Lineage (NCBI taxonomy): Eukaryota > Viridiplantae > Streptophyta > Magnoliopsida > Escalloniales > Escalloniaceae > Escallonia > Escallonia herrerae. The sequence goes on from JAVXUP010000855.1 coordinate 270,795, forward strand.
AAATGCATTTAAAATGGTTAAACTGAAAACAGAGATTGAGCAGTGGAATCTTCGTAATTGCCATGTTTAAATCATTTAAGATTGTGCTTGAGATGATCAATACGAAAGTTGGTTATGCATAAAGTCCATGTCGTCGACTTGCGTGGAAAATGCTCTCACCTCTCTTCTCCCATCTCCTCACCTGAAAACCCACCTGTGATCCCTTTTTTCCTTTACACTTATAACTCTCCTCTTCTACTTCTGAAAACCTAATCTCCAACCATCCATCTTCTCCTTCTAAAGCCTCCTCTTATTTTCTTGCACCCAGCCCACTCTTAACCCTGTGCATTTACTGCAATCTGACCACTCTTATCCACTTCTCCTTCCTCATTCCTCGTAAACCAAACAACAGTTCATTTAATGCAATCTACTCATCCCACCAACAATATTTACACCATTCACTTTATGTAAAAGTAAGCTACCCCACCCATTAAACATGGAAGACCCCCTTTTCCGGGATGGAAATGTTCAGGAAGACCTTTCTGTGGACATGCGTAGCTACTTGCTTCCTTTCAACGAACATCATGTCAGGAATTCTCGCATTGGCAAGGATTGCTTCCTTTATGTGGACATTCCATGATTCGCGTGATTTCTCCCAATCACAAATTCAAAACCGTGTGGACACATGCTGGGCGCTTCAAGGACCTGTGTTGATGACTAAAGTGCCACACCTTTTCCTTTTTCAATTCTATTAAAATGGTATTGAATTGTATTGATATTTGAGAATGCAGACTACAACTTACATATACATGGACCTACCTAAAATTAAGCCTATGATTTATCTATACATTAAGAAACTAAGAAATGTAAGAAAGGTCAACCCTATGATTATTGTGTTCTTAAGGAAAGGTCAAATCTATACATAAGGAAAGGTCAAATTTCAGATTCTAAAATTAATCCCGTAATGAAGCAATGTAAAAGGAAAATGAGAAATGGAAGGAGACAATTTTCTATCAAGCAATTTATGGTGGTCAACAGGCGCTTGTAAAAGCCTAATACATTGCTTTTAAATACTGTTACATTCGCTTGTAAAAACCTCGAATCCCAACTTGGTCTTTAAATACTGAACGTGATCACGACCGAGAGATTTGGTGAACAAATCAGCAAGTTGGTCATGAGAAGAAGTTTTGACGGTATGGATCAAACCAAAGTTCAATTTTTTCATGAACGACGTGGCAGTCAATCTCAATGTATTTTGTGCATTCATGAAAAACTGGGTTGGCGGCAATGTGAATGGCAGCTTGCTTATCACAATGAAGAGGTACGGGAGTCGTCAAAGGTATTCCAAGATCACGTAAAAGGTAGGAAAGCCAAGTAAGTTCACAAGTTGCAATGGCCATGGCATGATATTTAGCTTCAGCAGAGGAGGGGGAAACGGTGGTTTGCTTCTTTGTCTTCCAAGAGATAGGACTAGAATCAAGAAAAATGCAATATCCAGTTGTGGAACGTCTCGTCATTGGACAACTCGTCCAATCAGAATCACAGAATGCTGTTAATTTGAGCTCAGACTTGGAAGGGAAAAAATGCCTTGGCCTAGAGAACCTTTCAAGTAGCACAGTAAGCGATGAGCAGCATCAAGATGAGGCTGTAGAGGCTGATGCATGAACTGACTTAATAAATTCATGGTGTAAACAATATCAGGGCGAGTGACAGTAAGATAGATGAGGCGACCAACCAAGCGTCTATACGGTGATGGATTAGAGAGTACTAAACCTATAGAGCTTGAAAGTTTTAAATGTTGCTCCATGCGAAACACAGAGAGACGAGCACCAGTGAGCCACAATCATCAAGAATGTCAAGAGTATATTTGAGTTGGGAAAGATAGAGACCCCGAGAGGAGCGTGCAACTTTGATGCCCATAAAGTATTTCAAAGAACCTAAGTCTTTTGTGTGAAATTAGTCGTAGAGACGAGCTTTAATATGTTGAAAGAAGGTTGTATCAAAACCTGTAATGAGAATGTCATCTACATAAACGAGAACAAATAGTGTGGCACCCCTTTGGTGAAGAGTAAATAAAGAATAGTCAGCTTGAGACTGAGTGAAGCCAATGTTTAGGACAACACTAGAAAACTTAGAGAACCAATTGCGACGAGAAGCCTGCTTGAGTCCGTATAGCGATTTTTGTAGGTTGCAAACAAGGTTCTCCCCCTTCCGACGGTAACCAGGGGGTGGAAGCATGTATACATCTTCGGCAAGATCACCATGTAAAAATGCATTATGGACATCCAGTTAATGGATGGGCCAGTTATGTGCAGTAACAATAGTAAGGAGACCTGAAGAGTGACGAGTTTGGCAACAGGAGCAAAAGTGTCATGGTAATCAATGCCCTTAATCTGGGTGTAGCCCTTGGCAACAAGGCATGCCTTGTAGCGTTCAATAGATCCATCAGCACGTCGTCTGATTTTGAAAACACATTTAGCGCCAATGGCTTTCTTATCACAGGTAAAAGAACAAGGGACTAAGTATTATTTGTAGTTGAGGCTACAATTTTGGATTGCATTGCATCTCGCCATTCTTGAAATTTCATGACTTTGTGGAAATTGGTAGGTTCATGAGTAATATTTAGATCAGTAAGGAAAGCTCTGTAAGGCAAAGAAAAATGATGATAGCTTAAGGAAAGAGCAAGAGGATGACATATATGTTGTTTGGCAGCCAAAGATAAATCAGAATGGGCAATAGACACATAGTAGTCTTTAAGGTAACCGGGGACTTTGCGTGTGCGGGTAGGGCAACCAGGGTCATGAGGAACTAGGGGCATGGGAGTATTGTGTTCATTATTAGGTAGGGAAAAAGGGAGAGAGGTCGAAGGGTTAGGGTTAGGTGCATTAGGGAAGGTGGATGTAAGAGGAGGTATGTCTATGTCTAGTGGTGGTAAGGGAAACATGGGAGAGGGAGAGGAGGTGGTGGGAGAGTGATGTATATGATAGAAAAATGGTCTAATGAAGACAACATCACGGGTAACATAAATGTGTTTAGTGAAAAAAAATCATAGACTTTTTAACCTTTTTGACCATAAGGATAACCTATAAAAATTCTAGGGGAAGCACGTTGATCAAACTTGTGGCAGATGTTAGTTTTACGCCCAAAACAAAGACAGCCAAAAACTTTAAGATGAGAGAGAATAGGTTGTTTTCAGAAAAGGAGTTCATGAGGGGCTTTGCTATTAAGGAGAGGGGTTGGAAGACGATTTATGAGATATGCAGCAGTAAGTACGCATTCCCCCCAAAATTGTAATGGTAGGTTAGCTTGGAATCGTAATGCCCGAGCAATGGTTAGAAGGTGGCGATGTTTACGCTCCACAACACCATTTTGTTGGGGAGTGTAAACACAACTAGATTGTTGACCGACACCTAAGGAATGGAAAATTTGATACGTGTCATTATTAAAAAAATTCACAGGCATTGTGAGCGAATTTGGCAAACCGAGGTGTTAAATTGGGTTTTGACCATATTACAAAAAATAATGAATTAGAGTGTTGGCCTCAGTTTTGTGATTCATTAAGTAAATCCATGTGCTACGAGAAAAATCATCAACTTTAGTAAGAAAATAATGTGCACCAATTAGAGAACTGGTACGATAACGACCCTAAATATCAATATGAATTAAATCAAAACAAAACTTCGTACTAATCGTACTGACTGGAAAAGGTAACCGAGTTTGTTTGGCTAGAGGGCATGCATTGCAAGTACATTTATGAGAAAAAGAAATAGTACTATCTAATGCTTGAAGTTTACGGGTAAAGGGAAAAAGCGGGATAGCCAAGACGCTAATGCCATAAATCAAAGTGATAACCAGGAAGTGTCATGGATGCCAGAGATGGAGACAAGTCCAAAAAATAAAGACCATTGTGCCTTTTACCTGTCGCCAAAATCATATTCGTCTATGGGTCTGAAAAGGTACAAAAATAATGAGAAAAGGTGACGATGTGTGGAGAATGACCGGTAAGCTTACTAACAGATAGCAAATTAAATTGGAAGGATGGAACATGCAAGACACCCATAAGTGTGAATTTGGAGAATAAGGGTACACAACCAATTCCGTTAACAGGTACATGAGATCCATTGGATAAACGAATAAAGGAAGATGTCGGAGTATGGGAAGAAAATAAAGTAATATCTGAAACCATATGATCAATAGCCCCAGTATCTATAATCCATAAAATATGAGGAGAGAATGGGGGGAAGGAAAGAGAAGTACCTACAAAATTAGCTAATGGTTGTGAATTACCACTCAGAAGCAATGTTAAAAGTTGCTGAATTTGATCAGGAGTGAGAGATGGAGATACATGTGTGTTGTTGTCATCACGTGCTATAGCATTTGACTGAAAGGAATGCCCAAAAGAAGAACCGCGAGGTGTTGGTGCTCGAGGTGTTAGCTGACGGGAGTTACAGCTACCACGATTTGTTGCATTATCATTAGTACAAGGACGATAGCCATGTTATTTGAAATAGCAACTGTCGGAATGGCCGTCGATGTTGCAATAGTTGCAATGGTCACGAGAACGGTTATTGTTGTCATGCCGAGAAGTTGAGCATGAAGGTGAAATGGTGGCCTACGTGCTGCTGTTAAAGTGAGACGAGACACATGAAAAGTGCACTGTCATTCTTTATTGGACGAGAGTCACAAGAATCATGAAGAGATCGCTGTCTTTCTTCTTGCAAAATCAAGGAGTAGGCTTTTGCCATAGATGGAAGAGGATCCATTAGAAGGATTTGGCTTTGAACAGAAACATAGGATTCATTGAGTCCCTATAGGAAATCCATGAGGGCATCACTATCAAGGAATTCCATGTGGGTTTTCATGGCGCCACAGGTGCAATTAGGTTGTGTTCGATATGACGAGACTTCGTCATTGTATGCCTTGAGTGTGCTATAATATTGAGACACTGAATCTGTGTTTTGTGCATTATTGGAGATGGCTCATCGTATCTCAAAGATACAAGGCATGTTTTGCTGAGAAAAACGATCACGAAGATCGACCCAGACTTCATGAGCATTAGTCATCCAAAGTATGCTATTAGCAATGGCAGGAACAATAGAATAGATAAGCCACGAAGTAACCATAGAATTGCAGCGCATCTAAGAAGGTAGTTCTGCAGAATTCGAGGTGAGTTTTTTGATGGCGTTGTCGATGAAATCCAATTTGTTTTTTGCATCGAGTGCCATGATCATAGCACGACTCCATATGGGGTAATTATCCCCGGTAAGCAATTGGGTGACAAGTGGCGTTCTTCATTGATCAGAGTTATGGAGATAATATTGGGAGGTTGGATCAGAGGTGGCTGGGTTTATGGGAGTGGTTTGTGACTTTTGTGTAGAAGTAAGGTCTTGGTGGAAAGAGGGCCTGCAAGGTGTTTGTTGAAATGCTTGAGAGAAAATTGGTTGTTTGGGTCAGTATTTAGAGAGGCTCTAAGAATGCAGAGTACAACTTATATATACATGGACCTTTCTAAAATTAAGCCTATGATTCATCTATATATTAGGAAACTAAGAAATGTAAGGAAAGGTCAACCTTATGATTATTGTGTTCATAAGGTAAGGTCAAATCTATACATAAGGAAAGGTTAAATCTCAGATCCTAAAATTAATCCTGTAATGAAGTTATGTAAAAGGAAAATGAGATTTGGAAGGAACAAATTTCTATCAAGCAATTTATGGTGCTCAAGATTTCGGATGCTAGATTGATGTTCTCCAACAACCCTTGGAACTTCTTTGGCGCCTTATTGGTCTTTCATGAATGGTTCCCGCATGTTGTCCATCGCACTGTAAAATTCAGAACTGTGGACCTTTGGATGCAAGTTACCAACATCCCGACTGATTACTATCACTACTCACATGCTGATAAGATTGGGTTGGCGGTTGGCGAGCTTCTTGAAATTGATTAATCAGATCGTAGAATCATCAACTGTGACTATTTTCGTATAAAAGTTTGAGTTCTTCTTGATGCCCCTCTACTATCGGCAATCTTTCTTGGCCTCCTGGACAACATGGGTGTCCAAATTCTCATATGCACATATGAGCACATCTTTATGGCTTGCTTCAGGTGTCGCCGAATTGGGCATGAGATTACCAAATGTTATGCCTTACTCCTTGAGGTGCTTGAATCCCTTACAAGACGCATTGAGCATATTCAGCTTTATATGAAACTTTCATCTTAGAAGGACATCCCATGTTCTCTAAACTTCTTCGTGCTTTCCCCCATTGGGTTTGGAACCGCAATTCAAGGGTCATCATCTCAAATAATGGATCTGGACCTGTGTTAGCCCACATGTATCATGCCTTTTTCCCCAGGTCCATTGTCTATTTCCAGTAATGAAGAACATTTCATCACTGCTCCATCATCTCCTGTTTCAGACCCTGACTCCACTGAAAATACCGAGAACCCAAACAACTTGGATGTCAAAATTGAGGACTTGCCTCACCTTGATGATGGGCATTTTCCTATTGCTGTGGATTAATTAGGTGTTGTAATTGAATATCTAAACCTCAATCAAATCTTCCAAGAACATGTTGCTGCTTAATTTTTTATTTCTCCTGACTTTTAGGCGCCAGACTTTCTTCTTCTTGATTTTATCCCCTTTGTAACTGATAAAGAGCTTAATCCACTAGAAAATCCTAGCATCAATGCCAGTGAAACCGAATCTGAAGAAGCTGAAGAATTAGAACTCACTATGGATGATGGTGTCGAAATCCAACCGAAAAGTGACTCGATCTCATCGGAAGATGATGCCAGTGCTTTGCAGCTGGCAAACCGAAGTAATGAAGCATATACGGCCACTTCATCAACTAAACTCTGATTTTTCTCTTGCCTAACGCACCGACCACAATCCCTAACACAAATCTTTCTCTTGCTGCATATTCTCTTCATCAAATGATGACTGCAGAGCAAGTTAGGGAAGATATGAATCCAATCTCTGGCTATGAAATCTATAAAATATCTTATCCCAATCTCTGTCACCCCCACTTGTAAATATCCTCAATACTATTGTTGACAAGGGCTCCTCTTCTCTATGTGTTGGACTACCAAACCCCTCAACCTACTCGGCCCAAAAGATGATTATGTGGACCGACCCAAACTTCCCACCATCCCAGCCTTCACAGCAACCCACCTCTAACCTTGCCAAGTTTGTGTTGGCCTGTCTGATTTTGGCCTATCTATTTTAGCTCACCCCATAAACCACCATCTACACAATGTCAACTAGCCCATTTCCACTTCCTGAACCCAAACAAATTTCCCCCTAAGCCTAACAACTCCACAAAACTCTGATGCCTTGGATGATTTACAAGCTCACTTTCTAGCAGATATATCCTTCTCTCTCCAAAACACCTTTGACAACCCACATATAACGGCCCCTTCCCAGCTAATACCAAACATCTCCAAAACACTCTTCAACCATTCGATGCACTTGTTGTCAGGCACTGAACCGCTCTCTCTGCCCATTTACAATCCACTATTTGATCCCTCACCCCTGCTTTATTGCAAAATCTTAACAGGTGTAAACAAGATTAATACTCCATATCTCTTCCCCTAATCAGCCATCTTTCTCCTCGGCTCCACACACACCTCTTTACCCAGAAAATGATCCATTTTGGTAGGCTATACTTGGTGAGCCTCAACACCACATCTCAACCAGCCCAAGGGGAAGATCTTCGCGGCACCATAATTTAATATCTCAAGTGACGAAATTGAAATATTGGATGATCAAAATTCTGAAGCAAAGATTGCTCACATGCCAGGCACGACGCTAGATCTTCAACCTGGAACTGAAATTGGTCAAAACAAAAGAAGATCGAGCAATATGGATGAAGAAAACTATACGAGGGCCAATAAAAAGTTGAAACAAATTCTCGTGCTTCATCTTCCAAACCCCACCAGGGGTACATGATCTGTCAGCATCCCTACTTCCACATTAGATCAACTGGCTAGGACGACCATTCACTGGTTTGGAGGTAAAACAAGCCTTTTTAGAATTAAGTCCTATCAAAGCACCTCGGCCAGATGGTATTCCGGCCATTGTGTATCAACAATGCTGGGATTTCCTTGAAACACCTATCACTTCAGCTGTCTTATCTTTCCTTCGATCAGGGCACATCCTAAAGGAGACTAATAAATCTTTTCTCGTCTTCATCCCTAAATGCCCTACACCGACAACTCGTAGTGATTTAAGACCCATTTCTCTTTGCAACACCATATACAAAATCATATCCAAATTCCTTGCCAACCGAATCAAACCCTTTCTTGGCCACCTAATATAATATCACAGAATGCCTTTCAGTGGCTGGCAGATCAGTGATAATATTATCATTGCGCAAGAGCTCACAAACAAGATTCGGACATCAAAATGCCACAAACAAATCATGGTACTTATTAAAATGGACATGAGTAAGGCTTTTGACCTTGTGAATTGGAAATTTCTAGAAGAGGTATTACAAGCAACAAAGTTTCCGCCATAATTAATCCATTAAATCATGGAATATGTCACTAGTGTATCCTATGAGATCTTACTCAATAGATCGCCAACAATGAGATTTAAACCTCTATGCGGACTCCGTCAGGGTGACTCTCTTTCACCGTATTTGTTTATCCTTTGTACGGAGGTTTTATCTGCGTCCTTGAATAAAGCGCAAAGGGATGGCCTAATTCCTAGACTAAAAGTTGGAATCTGAAGCCCGCTAATAAATCATCTATTTTTTGCGGACGATGTAATGCTTTTCACCAAACTCAACAAAGCTTCCTGTCAACACCTCAAATACATCACTTAAAGATTTTTTGATGAATCAGGGCAACAAATTAATCAAAACAAATCATCCATTCCTCTAAATCCTAATGCCACCATAAAGGATTAAAATCAGATTGCACTTTGGCTGGGCCTTCGGACATCAAGAAATTTTGGAAAATATCGTGGTAGTGTTCTTGACATAGTCAGTAACATGAAGCTATTTTTCCAAGACCTCATTGCAAAGGTTCAAACATAATGTGCTAGCTGGAAGGATGCCTGCTTAACAAAGCTAGTCGAGCAACCCTTATAACCTCAGTGCTCACATCGCTTCTGACATATCACATGCACATTTTTCTCTTCCCTAAGTACGCTACTAAAGCAATTAAATCAATTCTAAGGAAATTTTGGTGGTCAGGTGATGAGAACAAGAAGGAATTCACTAGCTCAATTTGCATACCCTATGTGCTCCACTGATTCAAGGTGGACTAGGATTTAAAGACACTGGTTCTTTTAACCTTGCCCTCTTGGCAAAAACAAGCTGGAGAATATGGTCGGAATCAGATTGTCTGGTAGCCCATATAATGATGGGAAATATTGTCCGAGGTCGAGCTTTATGACAGGCCTAGACCGTGGTCTTTTCTCCTGGGTTGGAGAAGCATTGTAGCCGGAAGAAGTGTCCTCAAAAGTGGGCTACGATGGCAAGTTGGTACCGGAACTCAAATTTCAATCTTGAATGATAATTGGATCCCCAATTGTGACACAAAGCTTTAACTAATAGGACCTATGTCTTTGCTCCCATCCACAAATGTCAACAGCCTCATAAAAAATGGTAACTAGGATGCACATCTATCAAACAACTGTTCCAACCGACTATTGTGCCGCACATCAACGCAATACACATCTCTCCACATTAAATCAAAGATCAACAAGTTTGGAAGTTCACATCCTCTGGTATATTCTCCATCAAATTGGCCTATCTTCTAGTCTACCAACAGAAAACAAGGGAATTACATAGAATGGGACATCTTCTATCCTTACCTTCTCCAACAAGTAAATTTTGGAAGGCATTATGGTCCTTGCAAGCTCCCCAGAAAATGAAGTTTCTAATCTGGCAAATTTAATGGGATCGACTTCCTCTCCTCACCAAACTCCGACGTTTCAATGTTATCCAATCCGATACATGCCCTCTTTGCCTAAATGCACCTAAAATGCTGGATCATCTATTCTTGTCTTGCACAAAGGTGAGGTCGGTCTGGTTCGGGGGGGCAGCTGGTCTCAAGGTGGATACCTTAGCATGCCCCTTTCGGGAATGGCTTATCACTTGATTTAAATTGCCAAAACACAAAAGCTCATATATAAACCAAACCTTTTCCATTATAACCACCATTTGGTTTATTTGGACAAACAGAAACCACCTTACTTTTTGATAAACTAATTTCAAACCTAGTTTTGTTATTAGTTGTATCTAGAACTAAAACCTAAATGTAAAAATTGCCTTTAACCATAACACCCATCACCCTACTCTAACTTTCAAAGCTTTACCACAAAAGTTCCCATTCACTATTCATAAAGATGTTCTACCATGTGCATGCCAAAAAAAGAAACTTGTGCAATTATTTATAGCGGTCTGTTTCAACCCCAAACAATCAAAAGCTAGAGTTGGGATTTTGTGTATAAATCATTTACAGAAGCGTTGTGGATCTGCTGCCATTATTTCTACTTATGATCACACAACAGCAATGGACAAGGTTCTTTTAACTGTAGTGTGATGGGCAAAAAAAAGAATTTGCTACGTATCGAACTTCTTACTAATTCCAAATCTCTTCTCTCACAGATGACGTAAAGTGAGGATATCTCAGATCAGGTGGTGCCAATATTATATGATACCAGTTATATAGTAGTTGGTCTACATTACTGCAATATTGACAGGGCAACAGTCTTGCAACTAAAAGATGTCAGATCCCTAGCAGCTTTTGTGTGCCATGCCTAGATTGATGTATATCAAGACTGGGTCAATGAGATTTTGCTGCAATGAGATCTCTCGTTCTTTACCTTTTGCTTTTTGTAGTGCAAGAACTCTACTCTATTTTGGTGCCACTATGTACTTATTTCTGTATTTTATTCATGTACTTCTCTCTGACTTGGGCATCATGTATAGCCGTAAAGGCTAGCGCACAACATCTTTTGTAAACCCTTATTATCAATGCAATTCTTCTTATTATCAATAAAAAGAAAGTTGGTTATACAAGATTTTAAGTGCTTTTATTTAAACCCAAGCCCCAATATAAACCAGCTACTAAACCAGATAAACAAATGCAAATCGTCGCTACGATATAGGCGAAGATAACCAGATACAATGGGGCGAAGGGGGTTTCAACCAACTAATTGTGGTCGCTGAAACACCGTGGGAGTCATCCATCGTCAAGCATGATGACTCCAAAGTCCACCCAATTCTCCATAGAATTTTTGAAAAAGAAAAGATGACAATTTGAAGAATTCTGTATCGACATAACTCCAACGTTAGTGAACCGAATCCATGTAGAAACACTAGTCAGAAGTGAAACTTTTAGATTTTTCGTACCCTTCTTCCCCTGCTGGAGGCTAATGAGAAGTGCGGTTACAACAGACATTACCTAACAATACATGCCATGAATGACTTGAACATTTTACACTTAGGCTTCCAGTTTCACTTGCTATTGCAAAAGCACCAAAGCAATGGTTCCCGAGAAATATACATCTCATCTCGAATTATTTTGGTGACTTTTAATTTCTATATCCTTCTTTTGTGTTTTTGTTGTATGGTGTGCATCTTTTATTGTGATTTGTATTCATTTACGACTCACACACTTACATGATTGTTTTAGCCTACTCAATCGAGGGCAGCGATCGAAACCTGGAACGTCCTAGTTATGAGGCACTTTTTGACTGTACTCTCATCTCTAAGGCCTTGTACCAAGATCCTCCTGATATCTTGGTATAGTAAACACGTGTACACATACTAATGACTACCCATTATTAACTGCATGAGTTACGGGGGTCAACTATATATAGTACAAGTTTAATCGAGGGAGTAACCTAAAACCAGAAGTTGGAAAAACCACACACCCAGACCATTCTGGAGGTTTACCCTTTAGTAAGGATACTTGCATGTAATATAGTATAAATGCTAGAAAATCAATTGGTATAACATAAGATTGGGCGGTACCCAAATAAAGTAGAAGCCCAAGAAAGTGCGTCGCTATTCAACCAACTGGTAAACTTACCAAGTCTATCAAACGGTTTATCAGCGACCATTTTTTAAGATGATCAAACTGACCTGTTTAATCTCTCTCAAGTGACCAAAATGTGAGCCACTAATCAGTTGGACAGTAAACCCAAGGGGTACTAACGGGCGGTTCATCCATGACCAAACTTTTGAAATGATCAACCTAGTCAATTAGATGTTCCTTATGGTTGAAAATAGGCCACTAATCAACCAACCAATAAGCCTGAACTGTTTGCCTGTGACCTCATTTTAGCATTGATCAAACCGACTGGTCTATTTCGTGTTATGGTATGTATGTTGTGGTGTGTTTATGTATGTCCTTGATAGTTTTGTCCTAATTTCTTCGTTGATCATCTTTTCTTTCCCTTTTTCAAAGGGTAAAAGAAAAATGAAAATAAAACCCGAGTGAAATTTAAAAAAAAAAGAAATAAAGATTCAAAAGTCCAAGAAAAAGCCAAAAATATTTTTAAAATTTTGTAAGTTTCCCTTAGTGTGAAAAACGTCATGTTTCTTTCCTAAGTCAAGGTGTCCATTCCTAGTAAGTCGAGAGCATACAAAAAAATTTCAAGCAAGAAATACTTTTCCAAGTTTCAAACGGTTGAATTGACCAATCATTTCAAGAAACTATAAAAAAGACGATTTTGAATTTAAGTTTAGTGGTCGACATCTTTTGTGCGTTTGGGGGTGATGATGATCACAGCCTTTTCAAACATAAAAATCAAATTCTCAATTTCTTCAAAGTTGGATGTCACAAACTTCATGGAAGAATGTGGTATTAAATTAAGAGATTCAAGCGTAATTTCTAGAGACTATCAACAAAAGACCGTGACTATTTTTTGTAGCCAACCCCTCACAACCATCACTCACAAGAAACAAGTTTATCCTCTAAGATATTAAGGTGTCAGATTGATGTCAAGACTTTTTTCCTGCGTGAAGCTCATTCGCTCTTTCCAAGGATACATTTATCTTGGAAAAAAAAGGGCCTGCTAAGCTGAAAACCCTGAAAAGGGCGACTTAAGCAAAAGTTAAGACCCAAAAAAAATGAAAAAAGAGAAATAGAAAAGAAAACCTCCAAGCATTTCCGGTGATTAAAGGCCACCGTTTGGCCACCACATAACATCATAATTACCATGTGCTTGATAGTTCCACTTACTACCCCTTTTGTGCCAAAATAGTTTAGTCTTCCTTTTCAAAATCTTATATTCCTAACCTTGGGGCGGGTTAGTCTCTTTGTGGGTATCTATGTCTCAAGTATTAATGCGAACTCAACTCAACATGGAGAGGATTCCTTCTCATTGGAACCAAACTCTTAAGGCTAGATGATAAATGACATTCTTTATGATCATTTGTTCATTCTTCAAAAGTGTTATAAAAAAAAGGAAGAAAGAAGAAAGAAAAGAAGACAAACTAGTAGGGTTTTAAAAAGATTGTCATAGTTGATTTGCCATTAATTGAATCTGCAGACAGATATTCAGTAGATCCAGTTTGAACTACGTCAGACCTAATCCCCCCATTGTTAATATGTAGGCAGCTTAGCGATCATCTAGGCTCGGTCTCCATGGGCACACACTAGGAGTTTTAGTGTCATATTTGGTGTTTGAGCCTTACTACCATTTTGTTGTTAGCCCACACCTTGGCCTACATGTTTGTCCCCATATATAAAGTCCTTCTTCAGGTTATGTTTGATCAATAAAGGCAAATTCTCCTTTGCATTTTGATGAGGTCAAAGAAAAAATGAATGGAAAAAAATAAAAATTTTGGAAAAATGAGAAGAAGATACTGATTCATGCACCTTTTGAGCTTGTTATGTTGTGACATGATGTGTTCGCCTTCCTATGGGCTTGTTTCATGACCCTTTAACTCCTAATATTCTGGACTAGATATGTTTACCTCCCAGTGACCTGATAAGGACCCATTTATTTTCATGACCTGCCCGACATGCCCTATTTGATGTAGCAGTCTGATAATTTTGCCCCCAATTCAGTCATAATATGATAAGCCTTAAGACTTTATCTTGTGCCTTGTGACTTGTCTATCGCGCACTTCATAATTAGTCATATACAATGAACTTTTAGTTAATCATATGCCAAATCTCATCTGCCTCACAACTTATACAGCCTTGAAGCATACATATCAGCCTCACAACTCATGTTCCTTACATTCTCACTGCTCACTTTTGTGCTCTTTATTTCCAACCTTCTTTTTATGATTGTGTTGAGGATTCAAACTTGATCAATTAAGTTAAGAGGTAACTTTTTCTATGAAGTTGAATGACATTTAATGATAAGAAATTGAAATATTTCCGATCAAAAAATTCCAGTGATCTTCCCCTCTTTGGGTAGAGATAGACGTGTCAATTGAGTGGGTACTAGTACCTTAAATTCTAGATGATAAAATACAAAATAAAAAGAGAATAGAGCTTGAAGTGAGTGATTGATTGATTTATCATATTGGGCAATCAAAATGATTTTCAATGCAAACATGCCCTCGAACTATGAAAGGATATTATCGTCGTCATAGTTTCTTCTTTGTCAATGTCCTTAAGGGGCTTTCCATGTGATTCCCTTTCGTTATAGTTATGATGGGTTAACCCCATTTACATTTTTGTCAAGGGACTCCTTGTTATACCCTTTCTTGACAAGAGGAAAGGGTCTGTCTTTGCGTGCCTTTGGTTTTTACCTAGGGGCTCCTTGTTGTCCCCTCTTGACAATCACGATTAGGGATAAGCATGGTTTCGTTTGGTTTGCGGTTTGACGGTTTGGTTCGGTTTAAGGGTCAAACCGCAAACTAATTTGTTACCCTTCGATTTGAAAAATCTTGAACCAAACCGAACCGAACCGAACCAAACAACATCGGTGTGGACGGTTCAATTTAGTCGGTTCAAATGGTTCGGTTTGGATCGGTTTTTGACCATTTGAAAAAAGTTATCCTTCTACAAACCTAATGTTATCCAAATTTGAAGTTATAGTTTTCTTAAATGCACATAACCTTATTACATTCAATATCTAACTCCTCTTATTAACATAAAAATTAAGTATTGTTCAAGACATGTGTTATAATAAAAACTCAGTATGCCTTTATCATTGATGTTTAAGAAAGAATGAAAAAATATACAAGACATATCGATAACTAGACGTTATTGATAACTGCTTTCATTATTTTCTTTTCTTTTAACTTTCAAAGGATTTTCTTATTTAGATTTACTTAGTACCATGTATATGAAAACTATCAATGAATGTCACTAAAAATAAATTAGTATATCATAGGTCGGTTCGGTTTGATTTATGATCAGTTTAAAAAATGTGAACCGTGAACTGAACTGAAGTGAGGTCGGTTTGAGAAATACAAAACTGAACCATTAAGATCTTTGGATGGTTCGGATATTGGTTCGGTTTAATCAGTTTGAGCGATTCGGATCGGTTTAAACGGTTTAATGCTCACCCCTAGTCACGATATCGTATGTCCTTATTTATCCGCTCCACTACTTTATTAGCTTCTTATGTATGTGTGTGTGTGTGTGTGTGTGTGTGTGTATATATATATATATATTGTCCAAAGGCTCCTTGTGATCCCTCGCATGACAGTCAGGATAGTATCTTAACTTTTTCACTCAATTCAATGCATTGTTAGTTTCTCCTCCATGCATAGTCAGTATCGTCTGCATGCATTTTTTTTTCTAGAAGCTATCTTGCTTCCCTCTCATGAATGTCAGCATAGCGTCTGTCTCTATCAAGTCCAATGCATTGTCAGTATGATCTACATGAATTTAATTTAGGGGCTCCCATGATCTCCATTCTCTGACAGATAGTGTACGTCTTTGTTTGTCTGAGTCTACGTCCTAGGATTCTACCCCCTAGTTTTCGAAAGAGTCGTTGAGAAAAACAACTAAAGAAAAAAATTTAGAAGAAAAAAGAAAATTTGAAAAGATAAAAAGAAATTTGAGTATGCTTTGACTATACAGTCAAGTTTCAATAGTTGTGGACTCTAGAATAGAGTCGATCTATCCCATTCCTATCATTGTCGGCGTTAGAAGAATGCCTCTCATTTTCTTTGTTCTATCCTCATCCTCAATCTATCGCTTGCATGTACGTCTTTTCTCACATAATGTGTGCAACTAAATTAACTATATTCTTTGTATGTTTTGGTGGTTAGGTGATGAAAACCGCAAGGGCATGCATTGGGTTAATTGGCATGCGCTCTATTGGCCAAAAGATTGTGATCTTGGTTTCAATGACGCTTGTCTCGAACCAGGCATTTTTAGCTAAGACCAGCTGGAGAATTATGACAAAGCCAGACGCTGTGTGATCCAAAGTTCTAAAAGATAAATACTTAATCCGATCAAATACCTAGCTCAGGCAATTTGGTGGGTGGGAAGCATACTGGTCGGAACACAAGTGATCAAAACAGGGTTGAGATGGCAAGTGTAACTGGGAACCACAATATCTGTCTGGACTGAAGGCAAGTAACCAAAGACAAGCGACTCGTCTAATCAGATTTCCCACGTCATTGACCTCATAATGAACAACCCATGGGACAAGACCCCGGCTAGATTGCCTTTTTCACCAGACTTTGCCTCTGAAAACGTGGTATTCATATATCCGCACACGCCTTCGAAGACCAGCAAGCGTGGAAAGCCGCAAACGGAGGGGAGTTCTCCGTTGCCAGGCATACCTAATGCTTTACCTAGACAAAAGTGCGCAACTTCAAGCCGAAAGAAGCCTTCGAGAACAACCTTTCATTAACCCAATCCACTATAATGCCTTGCCTACCCCTGTTCCACGACAAAAAGATATTACTGTTCTAAGCAAACTCTTTGGGACCGGCTTCCCCAACACACCAAACTGTTTTAACATCACCACTACAAGTATTTACCCTCTATGCCAGACCCAACCTCAAACTGCTGACCACCTTTTCATTACTTGCCCATAAGTTAGTCAAATATTGTTTGGCCTACATGTTAGAGTGGGAACTGAGCCAATGGAACAACCTTTGGCTCCTATATGGGTTTTAGAAAGGACTAATTACACCTATATCCCTGAGGTTAAGGGTAATTACAGTTAAGGACACAAAGTTTCAAAATGTAACATTTCGTGACCAAAAGTGTTTCAAATGTATCACCCATGTCCATCAGTCAGGGTTCGGTCCAAAAAGTGTACTTTTTTAATGATGTCAGCAATATGTATTTTTAAAATGACGATACTACCCCTTATACTTTATATACAAAATATTTTAAAATTAAAATTTCAAGCCTTAATTTAAAAATTAAGGTTTTAAAACCCTAAAATTATTTTGTTCTCTATCTTTGCATCTATTCTCAATCTGCAATTTCTCAAAGGGTCTCAATCTACCGATTAGGGTTTCAAAACCCTAATTTGCAAATTAGGGCTTTGAAGCCCTAATTTGCAGAGCAAAGTCGCCGGCGCCCGTGCCAATCAAGCTGCGCTCCGCCGCAGTCACCGGCGTCAGGCAATGCCATCACCATCACCACGAGAACTTTTTCAATCCCTGGCAGTTCTTAGCAAAAGCGGTCATTCCGACGTCGGTCAGCTCACAGCAGCCGCGTAGCGGCAGGCGAATCAAATTAGGGCACCGGAGCAAGAGCAAGACCAACGCGTCGTCGCTTATGCTCACGGATCGGCGCTCGCATCCTAAAAAGAATCCCCAAAATGCCGCTGCCCTCGGGATTGTAAGGCTAGGTCTCTGTTTTTTAGGCGGGGGCGGTGCACCGCTGGCTCGAGCCCAGGGAGTAGCCGGAAATGCATGATGACTTGGGGGTCTTGCGGCATGGTGGGGAAGAAGGGACAGCGACGACGTGGGGGGTAAGAGCGGGGGAGGGGCCAGCGTGGGGGTGCAGGGTGAGGTGGGGTGGGAGTGCAGGGAAGCCGTGGCGTGGGATTGAATCTGAGAGATTGAGTTTGAAGATTAAATTTGAGAGAGAAAGGAGAGAGAACAAAAAAAAGATAAAAAAGAAAATGGGAGGGGCAGAGTGGGTATTTTATTTTAAAGTCAGGGGCAATCAAGTCTTTTTGTCAAAACCGTTAACTATTTTTGTATTCCGTTTGTCAACGGACATAAGTGTTACATTTTGAAACTTTGTGTCATCGCGTGTAATTACCCCCAAACCTCAGGGACATAGGTGTAATTAGCCCTTTTAGAAATCTTCCTCTAACCCAGTGTATAGTGACAATTAACAGTCACTAAATGTTTCCTGTAACTTTCCTTCTAATACTATCAACGGCAATTATTAGAACAATTTTTTAGCGTAACTAAATAAAAGTCACTAAAAATATTTAGAAACGATTGATTGTCGTTATATAAAGAGTAGGAAGAAGATCCGAGGATAGCAGCCAAATTTTTTCCGAGCCAATGGGAGGTCCATCAAGGAGTCACTACTCTTGGATCAAAGACTGCAAACACCAAAGTAAATACCTATTGGCAACGTTGTACATATTCGCATCTTTGTGCTACATTTGGACATAACTTATTTTTCCGCAAGCCCCATTTAATCTTTGGATAATTATTAAAAACATATTTAGCCTCATCTGTGAGTTTGAATCCAACTTTACAAATTTAAATCGCTTGATAACAAGGCCGCAACAGCCTAAATGCTCATCCGGCAAGCCTATGACTATGGCCTTTACCCAACCTATCGTAATAAACTCTAATCACCAGAATTTCTCGTGTGTTGACACTAATTGCTTCCGATTGTTCACAGCTGCGTCTCTTCAGGAAAGGAAAAAAAAAACTTAAAAGCTTGCATTGGGCTCTCGTGCAATATAGGGCCAACTTCTAGACGCAGGTCTACTGCAGCCTTAACTAGAGCATCTAATAATCTTACTACATCTTCAAGAAGGCAACTAGTAGCTACATTGTGGTCCCTAAAGAAAAATCGGCTACATATTTACTTGTAGGCCGAATCTACGTTTCTGCGTTTCCAGATGTCAAGAACGCGGATATTGCAAACACAGTGGCTCCAATAATCGTTATTTGTCATATAGCTTGGAAATTTTTATCATTACACAATCGGTAGGACATGTATATCTCAATTAAAGGAAGCTGGATCCTTAATGACTTTTGCATGTCATACTCATATTGATGTCCCTTAAGATTGTGCATGAATGTGCCTCTGCATTGGGATCTCCCGATCTTTAATTTTGATATATAAATTAGGAATATATGCTCGCGTAATTTTCATTATCATGGGTGACCTTATCCTTACCTATGATCATGTAAAGGCTAACCTGTCAAGATAGTGACATTTATCTTATCGGTACTATGTTCTATTTTACCAAAGGAAGAACTCTATTTAACAATCTTACCCAGTTGGCCCAAATCAACGGGTCCAATTGTAAAAGAACAAAAAGAATATCTCTCTCCCTTCTCTCTAAAAAAGCCTTCCACAGAAAGCCATCGCGGCCGCCCCACCGTGCTATGGCGCGCGTGGGGTGATGGCCGGAATCCGGCCTAGAACTAGGGATTCTTTTTGTCTTCTTTTAATGTGTATATGCTCTGAGGACGGGCTTCTTTCGTGGACGGCGGCAGATCGCGGATGGAGGATGGTGGACGGCTACGGTACGGTGACCGGCGACATCCTACCCAGCCTTGATCGGGATGGTGATGTCTGCACCTGCGCCGATTTGCCGGATCTTGTTAGATCTATGAAGATCTAGGGTTTTTCTTGATCTTTTAGATTTGATAGGTCTAAATCGGGGTGACGGTCATGGGTTGTTTGGTTTTTATTGTTGATTGAAGACGTGGTGCTTGCTTGGGTTTGATCGTTTATCGCCGGCAGTGTTCGAAATTCAGCCAGCGGTGACCGAGATCCTACCGGTGGCGGCCGGATTTTTTGCCGGCAGTAATTAGGGCTCTTTAGTTGGCTGTAGGGTGCTCGTTTTGGTTACAAGGCACTGTGTCTAGGGTTTTGGTGCCTAGTGGTTTTGTGTGTTTCGTTGTGTTGTCCTGCGAGTGGAAGGGATTGGGCCTCGGATGGGGGTTTCTGGCGTGTTTAGTGCGTTTGGGTGGGGGTGGGGAAAGGGGGGTTGGGGCCTTGGGGAGGGGGGGAGAGGTTTTCAGGGTAATTCTAATGGTTTTGTGTGTGGGGATTGTCGGGGGGGGGGGGGGGACGAAGTCAAGTACAGCCTAGCTTAGCCCTGATTGTTGTTTTGCTGCCCAGCTTTTTGGTGGCCGCGTCTTGGAAGGAAATTGCCGATGAATTTTTGTGAACCATGCAAGGTTACCTACCTCTTGTATTTAGATTATGATCCCCTTATTTACCGAGTTCATCTTTGATTTCGTCCGGCTCTAGTTGACTGTAATAGTTCTGTTGTTTAGATTTATAGTGTTTCTTTTTTAGTTTACTACTTGTTTCTTATAACCTTTAGGCTTCCTCTTATTACTTAAAGTTAATCCAAAGTGTAGAATATGCTCTACTTTAGTTTAATTGTAATTGATTTCGGGTCTATAAGTTCGTTGTTAGTTTCTGACCTTTGTGGTAGTGTATAAACAGAGTCACGGAATTGTCGTGACTTTTACTCGCCGTTGGGCAAACCTGTAACCCTTTTAATTATCAATGCTATTCTCTTATTAACCAAAAAAATAAAAAAACTAGTCCAATTGTCATTCCAACACCAATGTTAGTTCAAAGACTAAATTGACACCAAGAATAAAGTCCAACGATCCATCATTTGCAGTTTTAATGTGTGCAAATGCAGTTCATATGATTAACTAAGATTGGGCAAAGGAATCTTCTCAAGTTCTATGTTTAAATCAGATAAAATCGTGCTTGAGATGATCAAAACAAAAGTTGGTTATAAAACCTTTTAAGTGATTTGTTTAAACCCGAGCCCCAAAATTCATTAGAGTTGTCATAAGGGCCGGGCAGCCCGCTGGCTGGCCCGGCCCAGTGTATGAACAATGACGGCCCGCTATTTTAGGGCTTAGGTCCTGGGCTTGGACCAGGCTAGAAATTCCCAGAAAAAAGCTTGGGCCAGGCCCGGCCCGAAAAAGCCTGGGTTTGGCCCGGCCCGGATCTGGCCCAGTTCTACCTTTTCAAAATCATCTTTTCCCCCCCTTTACCCCCAACGGTTTTATTCCCCCTTTTTCCCTGAATTCCACTTTTACCCCCCCCCCCCCCCAACAGCAAAATAACGGCTAGTTTGGGAGGTATTTTGGTCTAACTTAATTTTTTTCAACTCTTTTAAGGTTTTTACACTCTTACCCTCCCCAACAACTATAAACGGATAGTTTTTAGGGGTATTTTGGTCTTTTGTGAAGTTTCAAAATTCTATAAATTCACACCATTTCTCTCTAATTTTTCACACCAATCTTCTTACTCTCTCTTATATAAACATTCTACATTTCTACAAGCTTTACTACTCTTGCTAATTACTCCTCCTTGCTAATTATTACTCTTATTTATTAATTAGTACTCTTGCTAATTATTACTCTTGTTTACTAATTACTACTCTTGCTAAATTCTAATTACTAATCCCTCCTCTTATTAATTTGTTACTCTCTAATTCTTTTTTCTAGTAATTAGTGAATTTTTATATTTATCAATTACTATTACTAAATTCTTTTTAATTACTAACTCTCTCAAATTTCGAATTACCCTCAGTGATTCATTTGTTACTCTTTAATTCTTTTAATTGTTATTTCTAATTACTAATTACTGCTCTTATACTTGTGTATTTAGTTACTCTTACTAATTTTATTTTTCAATCTAGTAAAAAAGTTTAGCGTCAAATATGGCTGGATTACTGAAGAAACTGAAGCGTTGATCATCATCACGAAAAACATCATCATCATCACAAACACCACCACCAGCACGAGCGCCAGCACCACGCCAGCACCACAGCCATCACAAACACCAATCCAAGCACCACCACAACCATTCGTTCCTGGACGAATGAGTACAGGCTGTATGATAGATACCCAAGCCAATTGGGAGTTCAATCAAAACATTCCAGATCTTGAATACACGCCTGATCAAGACCCCCCGCATTATAGTCAAGGACGCAGCTCGGTTGGCGAAGCTACTACTCCGTGGCATAATCTTAACCCTATGCCTGGTCATGATGAAGAAGGGCCGAGCAATGCCTCCGGTAATGAGCCAGAAGTCCAAAAGGGAAAAAAAAAAAGCCGAGTGTTGGAATCATTTTGATGAAGTTATGGTGGACGGCATCCGAAAAGCTCGATGTAAGTACTGTGCTAAATTATTTTCGTCTGGTAGTGGTAATGGACATCTTAACAGGCATTACCCTCAGTGTGCACCTCGACAAGGCCACGTCGAACCTACCCAAACGCAGTTATCTTTTGACGGTAAGTTATTTGTTTATAATCAGCGAGAGCAAAGAGACGGTCTCGCTGAATTTGTTATTCACGATGAACAAGCCTTTTCTTTTGCCGATAATGCTAAGCACTCTAGATATATGAACACATACGTTCAACCTTTGTACAAAAAGGTTCATAGAAACACAACTAGATCCGATGCACTCCGACAGTATAATGCTGCTAAAGCACGCCTGATCGATTATTTCGATAAATTTGACGGTAAAGTTAGTCTTACTTCTGATATTTGGCAATCTCTGTTTACTTTTGTTAGTTATACTTGTGTGACGGCCCATTGGATTGATGCAGATTGGATTATGCACAAGAGAATCATCGCTTTCGAGCTCTTTCCTTTTCCGCATGATGGAATGAACATTGCTAGTATTATATTAAAAGCATGTACCACGTTTAAATTAAAGGATAAGATTATGAGTATTAGTTTTGATAATGCTTCTAACAATACAGCTGCTGTTGATGCTTTAGAGGAGAGCCTCAAACCTGTACTTTCTGGTAAATTATTTCATGTTCGTTGTGTTTGTCATATAATTAATTTAATTGTTCAAGATGGTTTAGCTGCTGCAGGAGATATTCTTGTCAAAATGAGGGGTATGACAGCGTATGTTAATAGTTCGAGTCCGAGAACACAACAATTTAAAACGTTGTGTGTTGAATATAATATGCCTCGCAGGAGAGCAGTTACAGATGTGGTCCACAGGTGGAACTCTACATACCATATGCTTTTACACATTCTGGCATACAGAGAAGTCTATACGCATTTTCTACTAACCTTGTTCCCAGCCGGCTTGCCAACTCAAGAGGAATGGCAGATGGCCACATACCTAGCTGAATTTTTGGAGGTATTTTACACGTCTACCAATTTATTGTCTGGTACGTACTATCCCACCTCTCCTCTCGCTGTAATAGAAATTCTCAAGATGGCTACAATGTTAACAAAATGGAGATATATAGGACCCTTTAAGGAAATAGTAAAAGTGATGGATAAAAAGTTTAATAAATATTGGAGTGAACTGCCTGTTGTTTTTACTGTGGCTACTTGTTTAGATCCTAGGTTAAAGTTGCATGGCGTGAACGTCTCGATACAAGAGATATCAATATTAATGTGCTACCCACTAGAGGACACAACCGCACTCCAAGCGAAAGTGAGCAAGACATTTGAGGAACTGTTCAACCTCTATCGTAATTCTGCTGACGTGCGCGGGCGAGCTTCATCATCGACTGCTGAGAGGTATTATGCGCCATACCTTAAGGGCTTTGAACATCTAGTAGCAAGACAACTACCAGGTGAAGGTACTTCTAATTCGGCAGGTTCGTCTACTTTTTTCTCTTTTAATGAGATTGGTGTATATTCAAATACTGATCATTATGTTGATTTATCAATGCAAGAACAGGTTAATTTTAATTTGTTAAATTTTTGAAAACAAAATCAAAACATGTATAAAACTTTAGCTCAAATTGCACGGGATGTACTGCCAGTGCAAGCCTCCACGGTTGCTTCAGAGTCGGCATTTTCAGCGAGCGGGAGGGTTTTGGATGACAGGAGGAGTCGTCTTAACCCCGAGTCGCTCGAGCTATGTGTATGTTGGAAGGATTATCTTGATGCGAAATACCGCGAGCAAGATAAACCGATTGATGATAGGAAGAGCAGTGACTCGGATGTTGAAGTACTTCCGGATGATTAGGTAATTTCTTTTTATTTTCTCTCTTAAGTTTTAAGAATAAAATTTCTCACAAAATATAATTTTTTTTTCATATATATATAATATATAATAAATTTTCAAAAGCAAGATAGATATTTTTTTGTATATATAAAAAAATAAATAACTTCGCATGTTTGTTTACAAACAACCAAACTCGGATAAAAGGAGGAGAGCCTATGAACACAAATTACCAAAATTAAAGCCTTTACTTTGAATAACAAGAAAATGAAAAAAAAAATTGGGCCAGGGCCCGGCCCTAGATGTTGAGCCTAGGGCCTGGGCTTGGACTGGGCCCAGATTTCCCCCATTCTGGCCAGGCCCAGCCCGTTTGACAGCGGCATTCTTCAAACCAGCTACTGAACACAGCGGCATTCTTCAAACCAGCTACTGAACGGCAATCTACATTAATGATGCTTAAACAGGTCAATGCAAATCTTAAACAGTCGCTTACAGTAGCCTACAATTATATAGTCAACAGCAGAAAACTAGATTGAGGGAGGGAAATAAGGGGCGGAGGAAATTAACCAACCAATTGCGGTTGCTGAAATACAGTTAGAGTCATCCATCATCAAGCATGGTGATTCAGAAGTCCGCCCGAGTCTGCCTGTCTTCCGCAGAATCTGTGAAAAGGAGACGATGACCATTTGAAAAATCCTGTCGTGGACATATCTCCGATGTCATCGAACCACATCACTGTAGAAACACCAGTCCGACGTGAATTCTCATCTTGCCAAATTTTCAGATTTCCCTTTAGCTATCTTCCCTGCTGGAGGCTAATGAGAAGTGCGGTTACAACAAACATTACCGAACAATACCTGCCACGAATGACCTGAACATTGTACACTAGGCTTCCAGTTTCACCCGATATTGCTGAAGCATCAAAATAAAGCTTCACGAGCAATATGTTTCCGGTCACTAACCATCCCATCTAGTACTGTTTAACATTAAGTACACATTTATGCAAGACAGCATGTTCACCACAAAAGCAGGTGATAACATACTCACGAAAAGAAAGAAAAAAAAAAGTAACAAAGGCGTCTAAACCATCCCTGCAAAGCCTGTGCATTGATTCGCCATGCTGCAGCGATCAATTAAAGCAGATTCCCTTTCTAAAAGGCAACAAAGAGAATGACATATAGAACAACCAATCTACAACTTTGATTCTTTGCTACACCTCGAACTGTTCCAGCTAACCCCTCACTGATTCAGTAGTTACTTGACCACTGCTCTCGCTGTGCGCGTTAGGTCCAGTAACAGGCACGGACCGTTGAGCAAAATCTACCAACAGCTTCCTCTGGTGCTCGTCAGTGTGTGGAAGACTAGCACGTAAAAGTTCCACAGGCATTTCGCGGCTTATAGCTCTTGCTGCCTCTGTACTTATTACGTCTGTGCTAGGTTGAGCCTGTGTATATATGGATTGCATTATACTGTCATATTTACTTAGGCAATACTTGGTAAGAAGACCAAAGAATGCATCAAACGAAGCCTGCCATAGTGCAGGATTTGGCATGCTACTGCTCAAAGCCTGAAGATCAGTCAACAACTGAGTGGCTCTTTCCAGGACAGATTTTAGAACGACCGATGCCCCATCCCCAGCAGAGCTTCCCAGCGGACGCAGCGGTGGCTGCTCTGACGAACAAACTACGGCAGCAAAGCAAGCACTAAGAGAATTAAGATCCATACCACTAACACACTTCGAGACTGTGCTTCCAAGATCAGTGATAGTTTCGGCAGCTCCAGGGTCAGAAGGAAGGCCACCAAACAGGAACCTTAAATGACGAAAAATAGCCATGCAGACTATTCGTGCAAGCTCGCCACCGG
Source organism: Escallonia herrerae (assembly GCA_033070095.1). Taxonomy (NCBI): domain Eukaryota; kingdom Viridiplantae; phylum Streptophyta; class Magnoliopsida; order Escalloniales; family Escalloniaceae; genus Escallonia; species Escallonia herrerae. Next base: position 296,686 of record JAVXUP010000855.1, read on the forward strand.
GGAACAAAAGCTGGAGGTACCTAGAAATAAGTTTACGGCCTTTGGGAAGAGAGGCTAAACGTAGGAACACAATGTCATCCCTGGGTGCCAATCCAACTGAGTTGCCACTTTTCCCAAGTGGATCAACAAGCTGAAGTGACGCTGCCAAGCCTTCTAAGAGGATCTGCCGTCTCCGCCGGAGCTGAGTCCCACCATCTTGGGGCTGACTATATTGTAGGAGCCGGTCAATGTCATCTACATCAAGAAGAAGAGAGAGGCCATCCTCGATCGTAATTCTAGCAGCGAGCATCGGTTCCTGTTCCAACGGCTTCTCGGACAAATTCTGTTCACCACTACCATCACCCAAAGCAGAGGAAGGAGGATCAACTTCAAGAAGAGGACGGGGCCTGCGGATGGATGAGAAAGAAACCCTCCCAAGAGCATCAACTTGGAGATGGGGTTGTGAGTCTGCACTATTACGGGCTCTAGAAGGAGGCTCCCTCAGATGGGCTGGGCAAAAACGATGTTTTGACCTCGATTCAGCAGCTTTCTTTGCAAGACTAGCTTGGTGGTAATAATCGTCTATGTATGGGTCATTGCCATGTGTTGCAGCATGCTGCATTCTCAGTATACTTTCTATTTCTTCAGCCGTCATATACTTGGATCGGAACTGCGGCCAAGCGCTGTCACTCTTCTGACTGCTTGTATCATAGCCTTGTTGCGAGAAGCGCATATTTTGTCTACCTCTTTGCGTTGTCTTGGGTCTCTGATCTCTCATATCAGTCCATCCATATTTGTGCAGATGTGATGACGAAGAAGGAAGGGCATTAAACATTTGTGATTGGAGGGCTGAAAGATGGACTAGAGATGATTGAATTGGAAGATGCAATCTCTGTTGTGACATCAACTGTTGTTGTGACATTAAATGCTGAGATAATAATCCATTCTGATGAGGGAGTTGCTGTTGCAAGATACTGTTCAACAGGCTGGAATTGTCCCCATGCAGCAGGCCTGCATTGTTGGTCCAGTGGTTTTGTTGCCGGCTATTAAAAGAAATACCAGGAGGTATTAACTGGGGCATATTTCCACTATAACGTAACCCATGAGGCACACCAGCCAAACGAAGATTAGAGTTGGACAAAGGAGACAGGTTTGGCGCAGAGAAGGGTAAAGGAGAGCCACCAATGAGGGCTGAAATATTCAGTTGGCGTGAATGCTGTCGTGGCGAGGACAGTTGAGATCGGCCCCCAGGAGGGGGAAAGAAGTAAAAGATGACTTCGGCACTAAAATAGGTTCACTAGAAAACCGTTGCAGCTGTTGTTGCTGCTGAGGGTATGATGATGTTCTATGTAATGGCTTTGACTCTGCAAATTGTTCTAATGAGAGATGTGGCTGCGACGACCATCTCTTGCCTTCCTGGAAGTTTTCTGCATCAGACATGTGCTGCCCTAACCACTCGGGAAAATCCACTTCCTGTGCCCACTCAGTAGCAGATGAACCTGCAGCCATCCAAAAACAAATTCTAAAGGAATTAATAAAAAAATTATTAGATATCTTGTCTATCAGTGCCTTGGAACTGAAGGAGAAACAATAAATTGATTAACACAAAAATTGCATTCTAGCAGGAAAAAGCAGGCCACATAGTTCAATAGGTTGAAAACCAATGTGCGATTGTGGCCTATATGGAATAAAGAGGATGAGAAAGGCTACAGAGGAAGAGGCAAAGGAAGAGGTATAGGAATAAAGAGGATGAGAATATCTAGAACGTTTAAGGCTACATAAAGACAGCTTTTAAGTTGCCTTCATGACATTCCAAAAAGAAACTTGTGCTTGTTTACCATTTCAAAACTCCGCTTTCTAAAACACCAAAATCTACTCTTCTTGAACGCACTATTCAAAATCCATCACAAGCATGTTAACCAACCATTCTTGCAATTCACCCGTCTGTGACATAAAAGATGCCTTGGAAGATGGTAGCCAAACAACATAAGCCGTGTATACTTTTCAAAATAGTCCCCAATCAAATTTCAAATTTCTCAAGGTTAAGGCTTTCACAGCATCATTTTGTCTCTTAAAAGGTTAAGACAATGAACACAATAAAGGGCTATCCAAACAGCCTAAGAAACCTGAGCAATTCAATCTTTTAGGTCTGGGAATCCAACAGGATACAAACAATTCCTTTGTGGCAGGTATTTTTAAGAAGAGAAAAATGGACCAAATATTTGAGAAACCATTGCTACCACAATCCTAGGCCCTGTTGGGAGACCATTTTCATTGTTCTTTTTTAATATTTTCGGAAAGATGAAAAATATTTCTTTTCCAAAAAAACATGTGTAACCTCGTTTGGACACCACCAAGGAGAATTGAAAAATGATAAGATTGCATTTGATAAAACTTCAAAAATTATGAAAAAACCCAGTGTTATTTATCATTTTCCAACACAACCTCATTGTCAAACTAAAGGTGCGTCTGAAACCATTGTGGTTTTTGGCTTTGGATTTCAGAAAAATGACTATTGGTTTTCATTTTTTTTACAGGAACAGACATATGCTTATTAAGCCAGCTTTATTTTTGAGTTTTCGAGTTCATTTTTTTTCTCCTTCCCATAAAAAATTGGCTTCTTACTCCAACAGAACCTCTTCGGTCACCTCCGAAGCACAACCGCCAGTCAACATCACCATCAAACTCGCACCACCACCACCCCATATCAAACTAAATCACAACACCACCACCACAAAAGAAAACCTTAACAACTACTGAAACAATCACCCAACCAAAAGCCACCATCAACTTAAGCTCCATCATTCAACACCTCCATCGTCAGATCATAACCACCACTCAGTTCCCCACCACAAAACTGTTTTAACTTTGAGATCATTGTTCAATAGATCTGGCACATCGTCATCGTGTTAGCCAGTTAGGGTGAGTCAGGTGGTGGTGGGATCCGTCATGGATGTTGGAGTGACAGTTATTCTGGTGGTAATGGCAACAGTGGCACTCGGTGGGTGGAGCAGATTTGCCACGGAAGGGCAGATCTACGACAGTAGGGCAGATCTGCGACGGTGGGGCAGATCTGTGGGTGCAGTGGGCACAATGGGGCACGGATGTGAGTGGCGACGGTGGTCAGATGGCGACCGTGTGTTGAGGTCAGGGTTGTCGACAACGGTAACGTGGCAACAGTGGGGCAGATATGTCGGTGGCGACGGCTAGGTAATCGGGAGGTGGTGGTTGGGGATTGAGGGGTAGCTGGTGGGAGTGATGAAATGAGAAGTGGGCTTTCTAAAAAGGTGGGTTCCAAATTGCTTCTAGTAAAGCTTGAAAGTTGGATCTCAAAATAAAAACCAAAACAGAAAACCCAAAACTCCAAAATGCAGTTTCAAAGCCAAGCCAAAATTGGTAAAAAAGTGAGGGGAATAAAAGACCAAAACTGTCTACCAAACGTCAGTTTTTTCTTCAGTTTCAAACTGAACAAAAGACTAAAAACAGAGACTCTGTCAAACGCCACTTAGAGGTGGATAATGTATTTACTAAAAATTGTGAATAGCGTTCAAACTTTGGCATTTTCAGAACAGAATTAAGAAATGGAAAATATATAATATATTGCTGAAAACAAAAAAACAAGATAAATGAAAACGGTGCCCGTAATATACAGCATATTGACTTTAAATAAAGGTTATTAGTGGAGCTGGATGATCTTAATCAATCTCACAAAAACAGCTAAAGAAAATTGATAGAAACCTTCACATCAGTACATGAAAAGACATAAGGAACACATGCCTCCCACCTAACCGTTGAATTGAACAGTCCCTATACATGAATAAGTCTTGTTTGGCAAGTCAAGCTAAGGTAAAAACAATTGAGTAAAGTCAATGTCCACATATGAATTTATCCTAGGGATTTTCAAAGAAGTCAAAAGGGGAAAATCCAATGAAACGGAGTGAGTACATTTTACTATCTACATAGGTTTCACTCTATTGAATTTCAACACAAGGTCTTGATTTACATATATCAGGTATTTAAATCATTGGAGCAAGACGATTCAAGTTCTTTAGCTACACTCACCTTCTATGTTCATTAGTAGTTGAAATACAGTCAACTCTCTATTAACCAAAAACCGTGGTAAATGAGATATTACTCATAAAAGTACTTTTATATATCCAGAAACTCATGATCTAACTGATAAAAATAGTTTCTTAATTTGGAAAAAAGAATACAATGTGCCCATCTTCTAAGCCGCACTTACGGTCTACAACAGAACCTTTATCAGGTCTCAATTAAGACCAGAGATCGCCGAGTGTGCTCCTAAACTAAAAAGGTAGCTTATTGCTTGTTTAAATCAAAGATTTTTCTTGATTTCATTCTTATATGAAAGCTCTCCAGTGAGGAGAAGTGATCGTGTCAAGTTAATGGTGTAAGACAAGGTAGGGACAGGCAGTGTGTGACGTGGGGTGAAAGCAACCAACAACTCAAACTTCATCTGCAAGCAAAAGCAACAATGTAGCGAATCTAAACTTAACAATTCCTTCTGTCAGAGACATACGCACGGCCGCATGTACATGCACATAAAAACACACAGTTGCTGCAGAAAGGTATGTTTCTGGTGTCCAGCCGAAAGGGTTTTTTTTTTCCTTTGGTGGGTTAGGCGGGTACAAAAAGTAAACGGGAAAACATAACCAAAACAAGAACACTCACTTCATGTACACAAAGCTCGTGAAAAAAGGCCACAAACCTCGAAGGACATTGTTTCTATAAGGTTTTGTGCATAACATACTCCACTGAAACGATGTAATACCCTTTTTGTACTCCTGCCCATAAGCTGGTTGCTCTGTTCTTTTAAGGAAATTAGCTACGTTGGTCAAGGGTTGTTTTACTTTCTTTAGTACAGTTTTAATGGGATTGTCTCCTTCTATTACTTCTGGTTTCCTTCATTGGAACACTTGTCACGTCTATAAAGAGACTACCCTGCATGTTAACAAAATCTAAAGGCCATACACTTAACAGATGCTTGACGTATGCCATCAAATATAAGAGAGAAACAAATGAATAAACAAAGACCAAACCATAAATTAGGGCAATCTAATATTTGTGAAACCCATTGCGCAATATTATCGAACAAATCTTTTTGGACCATGTACTCACTTTCCCTTGAAAAAGATCCGGATCCAGATCCTCGATCACCAATAACTCCAGGATGTTTGGGTCCAGTAACAACTTTGTTCAACTGCAAATAATATAACAAAGTTTTCAGTTATGACAAATATCATCCCATGACTCAACTTTTCTACAAAAGAAATGTGCAATAGGAGAGGAAAGTGATTATTACAGAAATGATCATGGCTAAATCTGCCATACCTTTGTGCATAGTACAAAGAAAATTCAGAAGAGAACCAAGTCATGATACCCCGTTATACATGTATACAATTTGAACAATAATTAAGCCAAAAAAAACTAGTCATAATCGCAGAACATAACAGCCACAACAAACAAGAAATCACAGTCGTAGGCAAAGATGATGTCTCTAAATCCTACGCATAGTCATCGAATTTTCCCCTCATTTTTACCTCCATGTAGCAGTTGCCCTCTACCTTCAACAAATAATGAAACTCTCTATTCAAGAAATTAAACAACAATTCTTTAAGAACAAGAGTTCCTAACAGTTGCCAAAAATGCAGCTAATGTGTTAGGTTCTTTGAACCACCAGTTGTCATTTAGCTTTTGACATGTTTCTTACAGCACAAGGAGGTACACTGCAAGTCTGCAACTTCTTCAACGACGGGGAGGTGAAGTGCATCCGCCCAAAACTACACGTAACTAACCTTTATAACCTACCACTAACACGGCTCTCATTTTTCTAACAACTGTGAAATATCGATAAAAAGCAGCCAAGATGGTTGAAACCAGGGTCACCCACCTTGGGCACTGGATTTCCTCCTATTTCCTACCACCTCTCTCATTTTTCTACCACCCACCCAAGCTTTCCACGTCATTGATCTCGCAATCCCTTGCAAACTGGATTTCCTCCTCTGTCAGTTTCATTTTTTTTTTTTTTGTAGGTCTAGTATTTTCGTTAAATTTAGGACAATCTTCAAGATTTTGAAATCCTCCCTGATGAGTCCTCCTGATGACGCAGACAAGCAGACACATAACCGTCACTCACCTAATTTGATCATCCCCAGGATAGGATCAAGAATGCCCCCAACTGACATGGTCCTTATCAAGATTCTTTTACTTCTCTGTAATCTCAGTATCTTCTATACCAACTCATTTGCAATGTCAACCACATCGAAAAAATTTCTGGCCCTGAGAATGCCTGTCCCTTGCATTTCCCAAAGCACCTTGACAGTTAGCTTACACGTGCTGCTGACAAAGTTAAGAGGCACAAAGTCCTTGAGCAAATCAAAATAATACAGCACGTAGGCTTCTCTTCATATTATCAATCTTGTCAAGCTCCTGAACATAGCCATTGCTGGCCTGGAAACACTGACCAACTAATGCATGAGCATCAATCCTGCTAGGTGGAAGGGCCACGATGAGACCCCACAGCTGGAGGCCCCACGAGGTAGGGCCCTAGGGTGACCTGCAAGGTGGGAAGTGCACCCATGAGGTAGGGCACAGGGAGCTCCAATTTTTCCTGACAGCTTAAACTTTTGGGAGAGACTTGAGCCCTCCAATCCAAATGCCTTGTATGGCACTCAAGATCACCTTTCTGAGTCATATTTTTAGTGAATTCAACTTCTTGGCTAAACCAAAGATGAATTTCCTAGCTGAAAAGGCATCCTACTACCTCTTTTCTAATTGCAAGGTCACTTACATCATAGGACTGAACAGTGATCTAAGACAATTTCTGGGAGAAAGCGCGTAAATAATTCCAAGACATCCAAAGAGACAAACCTCAGCACACTGCTTAAAATCAACCCCCCCCCCCCCCCCACAACCCCCTTCCCCACATTCTTTGTAGGGTGGTACCCTCAAATTTCCAGCAAGGTGATGGCTACTTACTTTTTAATTTATAATCCTTCAAGATTTTTGGGCTGTACTGCAGAATAATTCTTGACCGTGATTTAGTTAAAATTGCATCAAAAGCAGGAGAGGGCACAAAGCAACATATACAAGATTTTAAAACCCTGAGTCCATTTATACATAGTTATGTCATCGTCTGCCTAGAAGACGGGAAATAGGAACAATGAGATTGCATTAAAAGCAGGAGCCTGCACAAAGCAACATACACAAGATTTTATGAGTTTATAAAACCCTGAGTCCATTTATACATGGTTATGTCATTGTCTGCCTCGAAGACAGGAAATAGGAACAATGACCTAATAAGCATTCTCCTTTGCTAGTAGATTTCTATATCTATGAAGCTGCATAAGCCACCAACTTTCCTGCCATTCTCTTTCATAAGTTGGCACTAAAACATTTGAAATGCTCCAAATAACAGGTAGAAACCACAGGATTATTGACAATGTCGTAAGCTTGTAAAGGGATAAATTAAGATGTTCTCCAAATTCTCTCAAAAAAATTGATAAGTTTAGGTTGAAAATTTTAGTCAAACATGGCATTAGTGAAAAATTTACTACTTCAGATAAAAAAGGATTCATAATAAAAAGGCGGACCCGTGAACACTCCTCCTGCCATTACCTCCACTATCGTGGAGAGTCTGTTTCCACGTTTGCAAGTTGTCCTTGGAGGGGCCTCGTGTTTCTAAACCAATCTAACACATTTTTCATGCTACTAAAGCTCCATGGTTTAACAGGCTATATAAGCCACCAACTTCCCTGCAATTCTTGTTCATAAATTGGCTCTAAAGAATTCAAATGCTCTCTCGATGGTATCGGAAACAACAATTAAAAAGCATGAGGTTAGTGCCAAGCAACATTGTAAGCAAATGGATGAAGACATACTTCATATTGTCTCACCCAGAACAATAAGTTTAAATCAAAATTATAGTGAAAAATGGCATTCCTCCTAAAATGTATTTTCTGAAATAAGGACCAATATATATTGCAAGGGCTACCCACTGTGCGCTGTTGCGATTCAGGGTCTTAGGAAGAGCTGATGGACGCAACCTTACCACCACTATTATGGAGAGGCTCTTTCAGTGTTTTGAACCCATGAGCTCCAGGTTGCAATCAACCATCCTTAACCGTTGGAACAAGGGCCGTTTTTCGTTCTTTTTGGTTATTTAGTACACCTGATCCATATCTTTTTATGCGGAAAGGAACAAAAAATTCACAATCCTTTTCCCCAAATTAAGGTGGCAATTTTTATTGTCCATTTTGAATCATGTGTTTTCTACGTGGCTTTGATTTTATTGTGGTAGAAAGCACCTTTTCAGAACTCAGCGTGGGCAATAATTGCCCTCCCCTCAACCCCACCCTTCTTCCCAAGGTAGCACTTCATCACCTTTGTTTCAGGTTTCTCGTCTCGTTTACGCAATCTCACACCTCTTATTCACTCAAGTAATGCTCAGATTCTTCTAATTCATGCCACAGAAGGCAACACTGATGAAGAGACAAAGGAGATGCCCGAAATTAACGAAATGCAAGGGTGTCGGTCATTTTCACTCTATCAGCTTTCTGGCTCTCATCTGTTCCCTTCTACACCCATTTGACAGTAAATCAAACAATTATATTTAACTTGTTACGACGGACAATTCCTTGAGTCACAAAGTCAAGCTATCCCTCAAACAGGGAATGAAATTCAAACTGTTCAAGCCAATTATCTATTTGAGCCTAGTTCTCATTCTTCACCTTAGCGTGTTCTACGAAATGATAGTTTTTAAAAAACCACAAGGGGGGAAGACCGACTAGAATTAACCATGAAAATCAAGAAAAAGATGAAGAACCCTAAGATATAATACTTGCTAGAACGCTGCTTCCGTTAAACTTCTTCTAAAATATTAGGATGTTTAGCGGCCATGCTACTCAGTTCTGTTACAAGATACCGAAGATTAGTCTTGCTTTCCAAGAAGCCTTTATTAATCCAAAACTCTCTATATTCCAAGCAGCCAAAACCCAACCTTAGGAGTGTTTCTCGACAACTCAAAACAAGTAGAACATAGTGTTCCTTTGTTTGGCATAAAAGTATCAGACAGGCACCATCAATTCCTCGCGTGAAGATTTTTTTTCAACTCTTCTAAGACAAAGCTGTAGCACTAGCAGTCAAATCCACCGCCAAAGCGCAAGCCTAATGCGGTGCGCAGAGGCTATTCACTCTCGCTAAACTCGTTCTGGTGAAACAGGTCAAGGAATAGACAACCGACAAGTAATAGGCAGACAAAATTAAGAGTAGGTCATTGCTTACCTACCACTCACAAGGTTCCAAAAGGTTTTCTGATCAAATATACAATTCTGAAGTCACTTAGTGAAAATTGCTGGAATGCCATGTGAGGGCGAGCTTTGGTGCAACAGTCAGGTAGCTCCATTTTAACCTGGAGGTCACAGTTCTGAAACACACATATACGCTCCACCAAAAGTTTTTTTTTTTCCTTTCTTTTTTGGTGTGTCTGTAGTTAGCTAGAAGATGGAGAACTACTATGGGTTGACTCAGTCCCAGTACTCCTTTTTCAATATTGAAGGTAGGCTTGATGTTCAGTCCCATCCATAGAGCTAGTTACCCAGGCGTCTAGATTCCACTCCTAAGCTCACCCTCCAAGTAACCATTACTAGCATTACCACTTTCCAGATGATTCCGAGTTTTGAAAAAGGTCCTTTCACAAAAAGCTATATATTGACTCTTCATTACGCGGCATTCCCCTTTTCTTCATCATAGCGTTGACATGAGAAGGGATAAAGGAAATTAGTTAAAAAAATAAAATATCTGTGACTAATCCTTCCCACTCTTCTCTCTCATTTTTTTCCCCGTTTATTAGAGTAAGGGAGCAAAGAGAAAGAATAAAAAGTGGATTAAACTCTAATCAATAATATTTAAGGCTTGGCACAGAAAACCAGGAAAAAGACCTATAACAGCATTCAGCCAAGAAGACAACAATGTGAGCATTCAATAAGGCAATTCAAACTTAAAATAGTTTAGAACCAATAAAAAACTGAAAGTTCAATGCCTGCAAAACCATAAAAGTCAAGACAGCTGACCTTTGAAAACGTAGTTGCTAGATCATCTAAATCCGATAAAGATCCTATAGCCGATCCCTGGCAATAAAGGATGACAAAAATTAAACAGGTGGGATCAAAGTTAACAGAACGAGCCAATAGCTGTATTAGAAATGCTATCAGATCAAGGAGTAATTACACTGGAGCACCCAGTAAGTGGACATAGATTAACAAAAAACAACAGTATTGCAGATAAGTACCCATATGATGACAGTAAGTTATAACGTCAAAAAAAAGGGTTCAGTTCAAACATTTGTAAGCAATTATGTTTGAGAATATGTTACCAAGCACTTCCGCATGAGCATTTATTGCGTTTTAGTAAACAGCATAGCTGCAGATCTTTCAGATGTACACCGTTCCAAAATTCACATTGTCTAGACATTGTCAACAGGATATGAAGACAAAGTTGCATCTTGACTAACGAACAGCAAACACAAGTATCCAATGAAAAGTAACTGGAATGAGGAGAAATGCCCAGAAACAACAAATTGAAGCGGAAAAGACTTCCATGCAAAACCGCATGCTCTAAGTTCACAATCGCATCCCATCACTTCTCCCAACACCACAACCCACCCAAAAAAATATATCAAAAGAGAAGACATCTTCACACAGAGCACATCATCAAACTATCACTTTTGACAAACCAATTTACAATTATTATAAAGGCTTCCTTGGGAAATTTGATTTCAAAAATTTGAGCCCCTGACAATCATGTAGGTAGAGATATTCTTTTTGCTACTAGAGGTAGAAATATAGCAGTTGATGTCTTTTAAATTTAAAAAGTAATGTTTCTGAAATATAGCAGTATTTTTCAAGTAAAAATCTCCTCCCTTTCTCCTAAATTAAACAGAAATATCTATAACCTTATTGCGCTTGAACAATACCCATCAGTCATATTTGTTATATATGAAACAGTATAAACAGGAAATGCCACCCCCGATCAAAGCGCACTCAAAATAATATCTTTCATTGAAATATCATTTTGGAGTGGACTTTCCTCCAGTTAGTGTTCTTTGAAATATAACTATTCTCTCGTGATCTTCAAGTGATGTGGAACAAATTCTAGGTTACTTTCAACTTGAAGATCCTCGAAATACCTTTTGTATATCTCTGCTAAAAGGAATCACCGAGAACTTTAGACCAAAGATAGGACGGTAGAAAAAGGCAAAAAAGCAAGCAAGAGAGTGCGAATGGGGGGTGAGGTGGCTTCCGAATATTGTAAGGTAAGAGAACTTTTCGAGTACAGAGTTAGTCGAAGATCGAACTGCTCAAACCAAAATGCGAACACAAGGATGTTAAGCAATTTCTGGTGACAGTTAAGCTTCGAAATAAAAGCACTACATTGAACTATTGTTGTGTACAAAAATAACCCAACTCCAACCCAGATTGGCAATCATCACAACCAACAAACATTCTAAATTTGTCATTATAAACCTTGGACGCTCGTCACAAATAGATATTGTACATGAAAAGTAATTTAACCTCTTCTCTGTCAAACAGATGATATTCATCATCACCACATCCAACTACAGGAACATCTTCTTCTTCATCTTCTATAGCACCTAACTCAACCTCTTCCGCAACATCTCGACCAAAAAATGCATACTGCGACGCATCAAAGAGAGCATTATCTGCATGAAAGTTGAAACAAATACGATGTTAGATAACAGATGTCATCAGAAGTTCTAAGCTTACAATAAGGCAAGCGCAAGTCATATGCAAGGAGGTTAAGATATACAAATGGAAAGATGAATATCCAGGAGAAGCGGTTAAGAATTTGTGTACATCAATAGCACATTCTCACATAACCATACAATGTCTCCAAGAACAAATTTTTTACATGTATAGATACATAAGCATAAAAAATACGATCACGCAGACTTCTAAACTAGAGAGGAGCTGTAACAGATAAAATTGAACAAAAGCCATTGAATTTACAATTAGAAGTCAGCATTAACAGTCAACGTCATGGAATAAACAAATTGACAAACAACAAACTAAAAACCCAGAGCATTATTAATCAGGCAACAAATTAGAACCCAAGCAATAATCAAGAAAGAGCAAACCAAGAATCCAAGATATAAAATTGAAAAGAATGAGAGAAATTAGATGAAAAAATAAACAAAAGAAAAAGAAGAAGAAGAAAGAGTGGAGATTCAGCTGCAGCAGACCTGAGATGGAGCTGTTGTCGGAATTCTTGAAGTCTTGACCACCAGATCTCTCCATATTTACCACATACACACACAATCACAAACCCACAAATCAAAAACCCTACTGAAAGATCAGCAAAAAAAAAAAAGGAACCAAAAAACCCTCGTTCGAACTGAGATTTTTTTAGGGTTTTGAAGCAGACGTAGAGGACAAGAAGAAAAGGAAAAAGGGTCACTTTCTAAAACATATCTCTACAGCATATAACGTTTGTGCGTGTGGAATTGTGACGGTGTTAGGTTAGATGTAGTGAAACACACACACACACACACACAGACACGCAGAGAGAGAGAGAGAGTAGGAGACCCTCCGGGCGAGGAGGGATTAATTGTTTTGGGATTGTGGGTTTTGGAGTTTATATTACGGAAAGGATGAGGGGTGAAGGCAAAGAAAGAAAGACGACGACGACTTTTTTTTCGAGCAGGTGCGTGCACATGTGGGCAGTAAGAGAATGACGGTGATGAGATGAGACGAGAGACGCATTACATTACATACAAACGGAGATGTGGCTTGCTTCCATTGCTCACCATTCAACCGTTTTTTTTGCCCTAAATTTAATGCCAATGTCATCTTGTACGTTAGGGTTCTTTGGGTACACCCTAGTCTATTCTAGTTGTAACTAAATGAATCCAAGTCGTTCATTTGTCAAAAAAACTTATTAACCTTATATAATAAATAAATAGAACATTAATTTTTTGAACTCGGTTATTTAGCGAGCCGGACTATAACATTTCAAATGATTTGTCAAATATTTATCAACACTTTCCTCAATATATATGATTAATACTGTGACTATATTTTTAATATAAATTTATATTCTCGTAAAGAGAAATAATCAATTCATCTTCTTACCATCTTTCAAGCCCAACGTCTACAAGGCTACCTAAGTCTCAAAAAACTCAAACCCAACTGAAAACCTTAAGATTAACTATATATCTCTTTCATTCCTGAATCACTTGCAGCTAAGCCACCATTTTAAAAGCCTAATTCATCTCTCTCTCTCTCTCTCTCTGACACAGCACGAACTATCAAGCCATGGCGATGTTGCTCCATGAACGGTACCACCCCTCATAAATCATGCCCTGTGCCGACATGTTCAGTCATGAGCTATGTAAAACTTTCAGCAAACTTTTCTTGATTCCTATTTTGAGCTTCAATCGTATTCATTTGAGCGGTTGAGATTCCGAAAGGTGTAAGTGGATATTTGGGATTCATTTTTTTAGGAAAAAAATAAACAGCTTAATTTCAATTTTGTGTATGTTAAAATCATGATATGCATTGTTGAATCCATCCACTAACAACTTAACTTTTTAGAGTGAACTTTAACATAAATGGTTGCAGAACTCTGATTTAGTAAGGTATGGTTTTGATTATTTCCGCTTGCATATAATGCCCCCCTCCCCCAACCAATAGTGCAATATGCACTTAGATTGTAGTACTTCCTTCATTGATCTATCCACGTGCAGTGCACTCAGGGATTTGTAAGTGAGGAAGATATTAAAATATAATTTATATCATTTTGTTCTTTCTTTAAAAGCTTGCACGTTTATAGCGGATGATAACAGTATAACTAAACAGACAAAGGAGCGGAGTCAATTTTAGGTAAACAATTCGTAAACCGTTTTATACTATTTTAAGCTATCATGATACGTGTGCAAACACAAATTTTGTATTATTGTATTTTTATAATATCAAGCTTGACCTTTTTAATGTAATTTGCCTATATTTTTTAATGAATTATAACTTATGAAGAGCAAAATAAAGTTATTAAATTAAAATTTGTTAAAAAATCAAGTATGATATATGATTGTTTTAAAATGTAAAAATCAAATATCGCCTTAAAGTGGTTATTTACTATTTAAGTTTTTGTTTTTCTTGTAATTTTCAACAATTCTCTTATTATGTTAACTGTCATCATACTAAGTTGGTAGTTGCGTAACACCAAAAAGATGTTGCACCAAACCATATTTTTTCATAATATGTAGTATAAATAAATAAAAACGAGTCGTGTTGAAAAGAGCACAAGTTACAAAAGAACACAAAGATAAACCAAAAAAAAGAAGTCTCTTACCTTCCAACAAGAGATCCAAAAAATCGATCCCCTTCTCCCTGCCAAACTCTTTTCTCTTTTATCAATCTCCGTCACCATCGCTGATTTTCCTGGCATGTGGTGACGTGGTAGAGTAGATCGCTAGCCTAGGTATTAGCTTAGGACTTTTTTTGGGGATTGTAGTTTTTTCGGTGGACTAGCAAGCAGCCGTTGTTGTGATGGATCACTTTTGGGTTATTCTTCCATGTTTTCTGGCACCGGTCGTGGTTGGCAATGGAAGCTGGGTAGAGCTGTTGGGGTCCCTGGGTACTCTAAGGTAGGGTTGTGGGTACCCAAGGTATGGTTGTGGTAGCCGAAGTGACGATGGTGTTCGGGCGTTGTGTGTTTCCTTGTTTTTGTCTTCCATGTTTTACGTCATGTGTTGTGGATTTTTTGTAACACCCCGATATTTTTAACTGATTAATAAGAAAAATAAAATAAAATTCAGCGACGAATATATTTTTAAGCATCGATATTTTAATTAGCAGTTTTTAACAATAATTAGTATAGCGGGGTTATCTAACAAACCCATTAAATTTTTCTAACACATAAACTATAGAAAATAATTTATTTTGGACCTATTTATAATAATAGAAAGTAGCGGGTAAAATTTAAAATGACTAACGGGTTTAGGGGCTTTTTGGTAGTTTTTCAATTTAGGGTTTGTTATATATATCTTTGAGAGGCAGCGGACCCTAATGGCTCGCCGATATTTTTTGAATCCTATTTGTCCAGCCCTGGTCCATGAACAAGTTAGTGTTCAGTGTCTGGAGGGAGCTATGAGTTTATCTATCGGAGTTTTTCTGAAAGCGGCTAAGAAAGAGTGAGGGTAAAGCAAAGACAGAGAGAGAATTTTAAAGGAAGATCTGTGTGATGTGCTCGTATAAGAGAAAGAAAAGGAAAATAGAAGACGGGAGATAGTGATCGGCCAACAAGGTTTCGATGAGTTGCGTAGAGTCTTTCGGTAAGATTTTTTTAGTCATTTTCTCTCAAATTTATTCAATATTTTTATGGGATTAAGGGAATGGGATTGTAGCCATATGTGCGTGAGTGAGAGGGTATATTGTTTTGTGTGAGGAAGCCATGAAAGGGAGGGTCAAATTCATGTGTGAAATGGGTTGTGTGCGGGGCTGTTGCAGGTGGATGAATGCGTCTATTACTGAGTAAAGGTGGGGGGTTTGTATGTGTGCAACCAAGCTGGCGTGAGTGCGTGTTGCATGTGTGTGTGTACATGAGTGTGTGGGTTTTATGACTGTGAGAAGGGGACTACCAAACATGGGTGTATTTTTTATAGTGTGTCTAAGTGTAAACATGTGTGTATATTGAACTAAAATAAAAAGGGGGCAGAAGAGAAGACCCACTGCCGTGAGTGGGTATAGGGGACTTTGTGTTCTTGTGTGCATATATGTGTGATAGGTATACGGGCGAGTGTTTGTTTGTGCTGTGTGCGTGCGTTGTGTGTGTATGTATGTGTGGTAAGCCTGTCAGGAAGGTAGTTGTGCGGGTGTGTGAGTTGTGCGCTTGTGCGTGAGTGTATTGTGTGCTTTTGTGCATGTGTGTGTGTTAAAAGAGTACGATGTGTGTGTGTGTGTAAGTGAATGGATGTGTAGGTTTGTGAGCTCTGTGTGTGAAGGTGTGTATACATGTGTTTAGCAGGTGGGGGGGTGGGGGGGTGTGTTGAAAGGCATATGTGTGTGCAAGGGTGAAATGTGAGGGTACAACATATATTAAGGAAAAAGAAAAAGTGGGTTTTGGGTATGCAGTTAGTGAATATCGTGTTAGTGTTAGGTACGATATGCATGGCGTACAGTGATCGTTAATGCATAAAATTTTAAATTATGATACTTTAGGCTAAGTTAGAAATTTTGGCAAAAAATTGTAATTTTTTAAAAATTTATGTATTTTATTATTTTCCGTAAACTCATATTTGTAAACTCTTTTGGAGTCTTTAAAACTCATGAAAATGTTCTGAAAAAATTAAATAATGTTTTTTAGTATAAAGAAGTTTCAGTATAAATTTGGTGATTTTTGGAGTTGATTTGTTATCATTTCTGCATCGCATTGATTTTAGCAAATGAAAAAATTAAAAATAGTTTTCTTGTCTTTTAAATTCTGATTTCAATTTCTATAATTTTCATAAGTATTCTAAAGCTGTTGCAAAAATTATGGGACTTTATTTCCAGCGAGAAATAATTATGGCCATTTATGGATTTTCTTACATATAAAGAAATTATTTTAATTTAAAATATTCAAAAAATCAGAAAATTCATATTTTGACTTTTAATAATGTTTTAAGCTATAAAACCGTTTTGTTATAATTTATTGTGACTTTGGGATATCCTTACGTATTAAGGAGTGTACAAGATTTTCGGTTAGGTTGGTCGTGTGCGAGACCCGCTTTGAGTTGAGCAATTTCAGAGTTAGAAGTGAGCACATAGTGGGTAGCTAATATTAGATTTATAGTTTAGTAGCATAGATTGTGTTCTAACAAATAAATTGTCAATCTAGGTTTATTCAGACAATTTTGATCGAGGATGCATAGCAATCGAGGTATCCGAACCTTATTTCATTATTCTAATTTCAAATGCTTATAATAACAGTTTTACAAACTACATTGACTGTTGATTTTTATGATTGATATAAAAATATTATCAAATTGCCCAAGAAACCTTATTTTGAGCCGTATAGCGATTGTTTGGAATTCATTGTTCATTTCATCTCTTTATTGATTCGCTCATTGTAAAGCATTTTAATTTTATTTACTCCTTTTAAATGTTGACATGAGTTAGTAATATGGGAGTTAGAAGGATGATGCATATTTTTGGTGTTATAAGGATAATATGTTGGTTGGGTTAAAGTAGTACCTAAATGGAATAGTCAGTGTAGATATATATATATATATATATATATATATATATATATATATATATATATATATATATATATATATATATATATATATATATATATATATATATGTATGTAAAGCGAATTGAGCACTCCAGGGTAACTTTGCTATAGTGTACTGTTCATGTTCAATGTTATTCACTTATGTTTTATTGCACCTAAAGTGTTTTGAATGACTATTAGTTGAGGAATTAAGTTGATACTTGTTCCTATTTTTATATCGAAATGCATTGGTTTTATTTGAAAATTTATTTTAAAAATCATCATTTGACTGTAAATGTAAAATCGTCTGTATCATTGTTGTTTTTAAATCTTTGATCGACCTTACTAGACTCTCAAAAGCTCACTTTCTTTTGACTTCCTTTGCGCATGTGATAAGCAGCATTAAGTTTCCCGAATAAGGATTAGAGCCGAGGAATTTAGATTTAAGTTTAGTATTGATGGTTAGAACCCCTGCGTGGGTGAACATCGTTATTTAAACTTTTTTTCCCGGCTTAAATTTTATGTTTCATCGATGACAGTCTCTTGAGATTATGATCAATGGTTTAGCTGCATTGATAATAGTTGTTCATTTGTTTAGGTTTGATGATGTTATTGTCTTAGAGTGAATGATCGAGTGAGTGTCTAACGTTCCAAATTTCCGGGATGTTACATTTGCTCTCTATCGAGGTTTTGAATGCTGCGATTCCTTGGTTTTGAGTTAGATTGGCGGGTCTAGGTTAGGGTTTTTTTGCTAGGGTTTTTTTAATCCCCCTTCCCCCTACCCTAGAAAGGTTGTTGGTCGTCTTTGGTGGAAGAATTGTATCTGGGCCTTGGTAGTTTTGTTTAAGGTTTTCGCAGGAAGTTGAGACAGCGACAGTAGCCGTAAGTGGACGACGGTGGTCTGCCGAATTGATGGGCTACCGTGAAGACGGAGATTCCAGTGAAGTTCCAATCTCTTTCTTGGTTTTGGCTCATCACTTAGGGTTGGAATTGAGTGATTGTTGTTTGGGGTACATTTTGTAACATTTTGAAAACTTTACCCCCCCCCCCCCAAAAAAAGAGGTTTATTTGTTTGTGGGTTTGGTTGTTTATTGTATCTCCTTAAAAAAAATAAAATCTTTTGACTGCTTTAATTTTGTATTTTATTTCTCTTTTTTTTGTGTGCTACCTATCGGATGGGGTTGTCATCTGTTATTAGCATTGTATGAATATGTAATCTTAGATGTTAGGAATGTTAGCCTCGTTTTTGTTTATTATAATGTATATGGCTGATAATTCTATAAAAAAAAACACACAAAGATAAACTTGTTTGGCGGCTCCAACTCGTCGTCAAGTAAATGTAAAACATAAATAAATCGAATCAAGCCTCCCTTTACACCTGTCCGGAGTAGTATGATGCGACTCTGGCGGCATAGAAATTTTACGTGGCCCAAAGCAATGGAAGAAGATCAAACGTACAATTTGAGAACGGATTAAATGCACATAAAACCCCATACTTTGGGTTCATTTACACGGAACACCCCAGGGTTTTAATTTTGACTCCCACCACCCCAAATTTCCAATTTTGGTGCACGCAGCACCATTTGACGATTTTTCTCGTTTTGGTGGAAGGTTTGTTAGAAGCCAAAGGGCACAAAGGTAACTTCGTCCATAAATCCAACATGGTAGCCACGTCAATTCCCTCCATAACTTTCCCTCCAACCTGAGAATCCCACTTTCTTTCCCCTCCAAAATCATATATATATATATATATATATATATATATATATATATATATATATATATATATATATACATCTTCACAATGCACACTGAGTTAGGGTTGATGAAATTGGAGATCTCTTAAATTGAATTGATTACACTCAATTGGAGATGAGCTCGAGTAGTAATTCACACAACAATCAATACACTGTTAAATGCCACTGTGGAGTCTCTCGGGTCATGCACTCCTGGACATTGGACAATCCTGGAAGAAGATTTGCAGGTTGTGGAAATTATAAGGTAAGTAATTCATGTGGCCATTTTGAGTGGGTTGATCCTGAGGTTTGTGATCGCGGCAAAGTATTTGGCAGGATGATCTTGAAAAAAAATAAAGAATTGCGTGAAAGGAATGAAGAAGAGGAGAAGCAAATTGGGTTGCTACTGAAGGTTAATGAAGAAGAAGAAAAAAAGGTTCACTGTGTGATGAAGATGAATGAAATACTGATTGAGAAGAATGAAGAGCTTAGAGCAGAAATTCAGATGTTGAAGGCCAAGAAAGAAGCTGCTAATGGGCAACTAAAAATCAAGGGCAAACATCTCTTAGTTTGTTGGCTGTCAATTTTGTTACTCACTTTAGCCATATGGTTGGGTTCACTGAATTCCACACTGAATTCCAAGGACAATGAAAGATTGTTCTTAAACCAAACCTTGTTTATTTTGTTTTCAGTATGTGTATTTTGGTTCTATGTATGATATTTAACTGTGAAATTTGATAATGGCAAATTGTGCTCTTCCATTGTTGCTCAATTGATCTACAAACAAATAAATAACAGGGCTCTGCATTATGCCATTAAAACAGTAAAAGAAAATGCAATTGGACTGCATTAAACAGCAGCAAAACAGCAGGGCTCTGCACTATGCCATTAAAATAGCAGAAGAAAATGCAATTGGACTGCATTATGCCATCAACTTGACTGCATTAAACAGCAGCAAAACAACAGGGCTCTGCATTATCCCATTAAAACAGCAGAAGAAAATGCAATTGGACTGCACTATGCCATCAACTGTGAAAAACAAGTTGAACTCCATTAAAACAAGTTGAACTCCATTATGCCATCAAATGCATTATGCTGTTTTGATGCCATTGCATTATAGCATCAAAACAGCAAAACAACATATCACAGTCCCACCAAAGCAACAGAGCCATACTAATGAACTCCATCAAAACAAGTCAACCATCCCATCAAAATAGGCAAACTGCAAGTATGCATTAAAATACTTCTTCATATATCAATAAACTTCAATAGGTTTACACTGTCAATAACAAGATCCCCAATTGGTGCTTTACTTAAGGGCAATACAATTCTAGTTCAGCCATACACAAAAGGAATCCACAAAAGTTAGGCCATATACAAAAAGCTCCACAATTCTAGTTCAGCCATATACAAAAAAGTTCAGCCATATACTATACAAAAGGACTCCACAATCCACAATACTAGTTTTTTTAGACACTTGATCCTTCTTGAGGTTCTGAGCCCTTTGGAGAGATGATAAGGAAGCTGAAGACTTTCCTTTCCAACTAGCATTTGTTCATTGAACAATCACTCCTCCTACTCTTGCTACTTGGGGACCAGAATGTGGTTTTCTTGGATGCACGACACTATTGAGAAAGTGTGTATTCATGCTTGATGAATCACTAGCCTGGTTTATGAAGACAAGAATTACAGTAAGTGTGATGCAATAATGCAATAAATAAGACTATTACAATAAGCATTAAAAGAAATATTTTTTACAATCACCTTGTCATGTGCATGAATAAATTCAGGAGTTGGAATCATTATTGGAGCTGCACTCTCTTGAGTTGACAGGTATGGTTGTGAACTCTCTTGAGTTGGAACTGGTGTTGGAGCTGCACTATCTAGACTCATTTCCACCTGATGAGCCATGTTCTTGTTACTAACTTCAGCAGCCACCTTAAAAGTCCTCTTAAGCTGCAAATCAATTGTTTAAGTTACTATTCACTCATAAAATTGAGTAAGTAGCCATCAAGCAAAGTTGCTTACTGGAAGTTTAGGCCTCCTTTGAGGTTGCATAAGAGGAATAAATAATGGTGTCCTAGGTTGTGTTGCTGTTCTAAAGCTGGGTTCACAACTACTTGCATGTGCTGATAATTACTCCTCGCAGTAGGTTGCTGACAATAATAAATGAACATAAGAAATGGGTTTCACTAATAAAAAAACATACAATGTAAATTAGAAAGTATAATTCAACTTACATTTGGCATTGCACCCCTGTTATTTCCACTTGCAGTACCCCTGTTATTTCTCCTTGCAACACCCCTGTTATTTCCACTTGCAACACCCCTGTTATTTCCCCTTGCAGTACCCATGTTGTTGCCCCTTGTAGCACCCATGTCATTCCCCATTGCTACACCCCCTGTTGTAGTTTCACCACCAGCCCCACCACTATCACCACCAACCCACCACTATCACCACCTCCAATACCACCATCTAATGCACCACCAGCCACAACACTGTCACCACCATCAAATGCACCACCAGCCTCAACATTGTCACCACCAGCCCCAACACTAACACCACCATCAACTGCTCCTTCAAAGCCTTTGCATGTTCTTTTGTTATGGCCTGATTTATGGCATTTGGTGCATCTAATGCCTGTTAGGCCTCTTCTCAACTTATTCTCAATAGCTATGGGAGGTGCATTTTCATCTGGTTTCCTCACTCTAGACTTCTTAGGTCTGTCAGGTTGTGGATGAGGAATTGGAGGTAAGATGGGCGTCTTACCTGTCTTAGGCCACATGTCAGAGCCATTCATGGGGTAGATCATGTGCTCATACCCCCTCATAAATGTCTCTTTCCTATAACAGTCAGCCACAAACAGATCTGGGTCCAATCTCTTGTAGTTCATTGCAACAATTGCATGTTTACATGGAATACCAGTCAAATCCCATTTCCTACATCTACAGCTCTGTGCTTCCAAGTCTACTGTGAACTGACCACCATAAGTCATGGCCACTTGATAGGTTCCCCTCCCAGACCATGTTGCATTTCCTTGGGCAGCCTGTATCTTGTTCTTCTCTAGTAAAGCTTCAATCCTAGGGCAGAATGGTCTTTGGTGCAAGATTTTCCTCATTTTCTCCCTTTCCTTAGTAAGTCTGTTCATTAGATAATTTCTTATCACCTCAAGGCATGTAATGATTGGTTTGTCTCTTGCCCCTAGAATTCTCCCATTAAAGCTCTCACATGGATTATTAGACAGAATGTCACACTTGGGATAAGTTCTAAAGTGTGACCTAGACCAATGACAAGCAGCCTTGTCTGACAACCACTCAAATGCTTTCTCAGATGTCTCTCTCATCTTAGTCATACACCTATCAAACTGCTCTGGATAAGTAGCTTTTGCTGCATCCCAAAAAAGATCCTTGAATTTCAAACCCCTAAACCCTGCAGTCTTGTAATTCTCAAACATGTGCTTTGCACAATTCCTCTGTTCTGCATTTGGCACCACCTTCTGAAGTGCATTAAGTAAACCCTTCTGTTTATCTGACAAAAATGTCCACCCACTGTCATTAATTCTCAAGTCCTCAACTAAAAGCTCTAGAAACCAAGTCCATGTACTGGTAGATTCTACTTCTACCATTGCATATGCTACTGGAAACATCCCATTATTTGCATCCACTCCAACAGCTGTAAGTATCTATCCCTCACAAACTCCCTTAAGGAAACACCCATCTAAGCCAATCCCTGGTCTACACTGCTCTAAAAACCCCTTCTTAAGTCCCCCAAGGCAAATGTAGATCCTTTCAAACACAGGTTGATCCCCACTGTTATCAACTTGTATCTCAATAGTAGTATCATGATTTGATCTCTTGAATTCCTCAGCATAATCCCACAACTGAGAGAATTGTTCTTTATAATCCCCATAGATCAGAGACAGTGCCCTCTTTCTAGCCCTATATGCCTGCCACTTAGAAACCTCTACCACAAAGTCTTGGTCCACTATGGATTTAAAAGCTTGCACTGGCCATGTTGGGTTACTCCTCCAACTATTCTTGTACTGGTTGCCCAAAAAAATAGAGGATGCATGCTTCACATTATGACTTCTTGGGCATGTTTGAATTGGATTCAACCTCTTAATCTGAAAACTGCTCTCATCATGCTTAAGGGATGCATATACTTCCCATGTACATCCCTCTTCTGCCTTATTATCTTTTGCCTTCTCTGGTTGACAAACTGCTAAAACCCTTCTTGCCTCAGATTTCTTGAACTTAATATGTTGTTTACCATGCTTGATTGCATGTACCTTAATGGCCTCTTTGAATTGATTAGCATCCCTAAAAACCATACCAACCTCAAACTTAGTATCCTTCATTGTATCATTATCTCTAAAATTCAAACAACTTCTTTCAAAGTAAGGAAATTCAGGCTTTCTGGTTTTCCTAGTTTCCCTCTCATCATCTGACTCTTCACAACTTCTCATGTCATCACTGTCACACAAATCATCATCACTCTCACCACCCTGCTGCTCTGCTGTGGCAGCAGGCTTTATGGTAGATGGCCCTGCAACAGCAGCCTCTGTGCAGGTTGCTCTGCAACATCAGAGTCTATAGCAGTAGGGTCTGTAGCAACAGCCTCTGTGGCAGCAGGATCTGTAGCAGCAGCCTCTGTGGCATCATCCTCAGAAACTTCATTCATTTGATACTCACTATCATAAAAAGAACCATCACTTTCTTCATCTCCAAGATTTACGCCACCAGACTCATTCAAACCTTCCATATTCATTGCTCCTAGGTCTTCATTGTTTTCATCTTCTTTATTATGTTCATTTTCATCACCATTCAAGTCATCCATGTCAAACAAGTCTGTATTTGTTTGGTCAACAACATCTGGCTCAGTTTGCTCAACAGTAGGTTCACTACTAGGTGGTGGCAGGGCATAAAGCCCTCCAGGGTTTATCAGAAAAAACTCAGCAACTCTATTAGGACCCATTAGCTCACAGACAGTCATTACATTCAGGTCACTTCCTACATGCACTAATCCATCATCCAAAGTGCAGCCAGGGGCTATGTAAAGGAAGAAAGTAGACTCCTCTGGATACCCTAATTTTGCTCTTATCTTACTCAGCAAAAACATCCCTACCCTGTCCTCATCAATATTGTCAAAATAACTGACTTTCCCCCCAACATAAGCCTTACAGCCAACATTACGTAATTGCCCCTCCATGGTGCAATTTCAGAGTAAAACATGTGTCCTTTGGATCTACAAAATAAATAATTAAAACATGCTTAGACTATGGGATACTACAAAACCCTAATTTTGGCCCCAAAACTTATCAAAGCCCAAAAAACAATTAATTTGGTCAGTGTTATTATACATAATTGAGATATGCATGCCAATAATATATTATGAACGTTCAAGCTTAATACATTATTGTATAGCATACATTAAAAAAACAAAGCTCTGTATAGAATAAACCCTAAACCAATCACCAAAACCCATTATCAAATGTTACAGATAGATCGCAATATACCCTAAAACATAAATACATTGCGAAAATAACACTAGAATCTACATTATGCCCAAAAATTTTAACACAATAATAACAAAAAATAACCTTAGTGTAAACTACTACAGGTTTGGACGGAGTACTTACCGTATTCCGGCGTGTAGCAGTCTTCGCAGAACGCGTCATCCCTCATCTCGAAGCCTTCTCTCATCTCTCTTCCTCTGATCTTCAATAAGTTTCCACAAATGAGGGTGATGAACGTTATGACTGTTTGATTTTTGTGTGAGAGAGATACAGAGGGAGAGAAAGGGGTAACCCTAACGTTCGGGTGATGTGGCTGCCAACAAGGATATTTTAATGAAGTGCCCATTTTGACCTCAAAATTATAATAGCCGTCCTCGAATTTTGAATTTCAACCGTCAAATGGTACTGCGTGCACCAAAATTGAAAATTTGGGGTGGTGAGAGTCAAAATTAAAACCCTGGGGTACTCCGTGTAAATGACCCCAAAGTATGGGGTTTTATGTGCATTTAATCCTTTGAGAACCATTTCTCCGCATTTCGGGGAAAAAGATTTCCTTCTAACAAACGTTTCCCCTTCGCCCATTAACCTGTCAAAACTACCTGTGTACTTCAGCGAGAAACCATGGCAGTGCAGTTGAGCAGTGCGTGCTTCTGCGCCCTCGCTCAGAGGAGGGTCCAGAAAATCTGAGCGGTTACTTCCGAGGACTTTGCTACGCTGAAGGCGGAAGATGATAAGGTGAAGCTGGGCGGCTCTGAGCTGAAGGTGACAAGGCTCGGTATTGGAGCTTGGTCATGGGGCGACACCAGCTACTGGAACAACTTTGATTGGGATGGTAAGTTGATGACACAAACATACATTTGGGATGTTGCATGAATTTGGATAAATTTTGGCTGCAATCCGGTTGCAGCTTCTTACAGCGCCAATTAAGGTCGGTAATTGTAGTCCATGACAGACGCCTTTATTTTCTCTGTCACTAATTGAATGTCACTGGCCATTTAGCAACCGTAAATTGTTGCTTGCAGCCATTTCCAGAGCCAAAAATTTACCCATATTTATAGTCGTAGTTATCATATCATTGGCTCCATTTGACGTTTATTAAAACTGGAAATTTGTGAACACTGGGGCGAAATGATGTGCTTATTATACTAGACTAGATGAAATTGGTTTGTCTTTGTCGGTTTTTGAATAGATAATTGTGTTTTCTGTTCACGTTAGGAGCGAAGTTCAAGTGCATCTTGTCACTTTTCACAAATTGTGAATGGTTAGAATGACAAAATACCTCCATTTGTTTCCTCATACAAATCACCCTAATTGAGAAATATTGTGACTGTCTGATTGCACTTATTGCTACTACCGCTACTGGAAGTACCACCACTTATGCTCAACGATTATCTTTCAGTTCTAGTGACGAGGCTGCGGCAAGTCACTGAAGCAAAACACCTTGTTTATAATCTAGAGAGTTCGCTTAGACCATGGACTGATTAACCTTGTCAAACATAATCCAGAAGCTTCCTTTCCAGTTGATGAGAGTTAGCAGCTAGCTTATAGGAGAAGTACCCGTTCTCATTTTGATTCTTCTCTGCAAGAGGAAAAGAAAACCACGCGATATAATCCAAAGCATAATGTTTGGCAGCGCAGAAACCTACCATTTTATTGGACCATTGATTGAACTCTGCCATCTCCACGAAGACTTTTAGTTTTCTCTTATTGTAAAAGCATAAAAATGTGTGATGCTGCGGGATGGTGTGAAATGCGAGGTAGTCCTCTGGGAAATTGCTTTTCAATTCCATACTAAGGGCTTAGCTTGATTCTTGGTCAGTTATCTGCTATATTCTAAAGCTCTTATATGTGTTTTCTCAATGCGCACCCCAGTCCCAGGGTGGGCGAGGTGTCAGTTGCCAAATTCACTCTCTATATATCTCAATCAGGCTGGTTTTGGATGATTTTCTTTCTTGGATTCTTGGTGAAGTATGAGAAAGAACCTTACTGCTTTTTGGATTTTGATGGCAGATAGGAAGATGAAGGCAGCAAAGGCTGCTTTTGATTCGAGTGTTGATTGTGGCATAACCTTCTTTGATACTGCTGAGGTTTATGGTTCAAGGGTGAGAAGTGGGTTTGATTACTGCTGCAAATCTTCTCATGTCATTCTTTAAAGCTAATGGTTATGAACTTGGACCACCTTTGTTTTTGTGCTCTCAGTTTTCATTGGGTGCGATAAATTCTGAAACTCTGCTAGGAAGGTAAAGTTTTTCAGGGTTTTACCCTGGGTTTATGTTGCACCTTATCACGTTTTTTGTTCTTTTAGTTCTCTCTTATGACCAAAACGCCCTTTTTTGCTAAAGATTCATCAAGGAAAGGAAAAAAAGACTCCAGAAGTGCAGGTTGCTGTTGCAACCAAATTTGTGGCATTACCCTGAAGGCTTGGCCGTCAGAGTGTCCTCACGGCCCTGCCCTCAAGGATTCTCTTTCTCGACTTGGGCTTTCTTCAGTAGAGCTTTATCAACTCCATTGGTCTGTCATGTATTAGCGTTTTGAGTATTGATATGCTTCTGGACTTCTGTTGAAGAAGTTCTAATTGTCTGACTGATCGTGTGTTTGTCATAAAACTTTCAGGCCAGGAGTATGGGGAAATGAAGGTTTTCATATGTGGTGCCATTGTTTAGTTCAAAATTTGATCTTACGTAGTAATGAGAGTTGAAAATCTGTTTGATCCCAATCTTGCTGATCAGAAGAAGCTTGGTTTATTGGAAAACCATTTTTCAGGATATATTGATGGTCTTGGAGATGCCGTGGAGCAGGGTCTAGCTATGTTACATGGACTCTTCGGTTTTGCGTGAAGTACCCGTGTCGGACACTCGACACTTGGACATGGGTATGGGATATGTGTCCGACACATTTCATAGGATATGCCATTATGATACTATCTTATAGTCTTTTGTTTAATTAGTAGTTGCTTTGAGTGGAGATAAGTTGTCAATTAAAACCAAATGCATCACATAAAACACCTTTTTGCCTTCGAAATAACTAAAAAGCAATAATAAATATGAACATTTTGCCGTGTCCCCGTGTCTTGCATTTTCAAAATTAGACGAGTCCGACACTTGAACACGTATCCGATCCGGACACTCGTACCGAGTCCATGTAACATAGGGGTCTAGTAAAGGCTGTTGGAGTTTCTAACTACAGTGGTATGCCTCTTATTTTCAGCTATCAATTGTGCAAGCTACAGGTACTTAGATATTCTTGTGAAATGATGTACATCACTATGTCACATGGACTTGCACGAGTGTCCGGGGTGATAGGTGTACAAATGTCGGATTCATCTAATTTTTAAGACACAAGACACAGAGGCACGTTGAAATAGTCAAATCTTTTGTTAACTTTTAGTTATTTTTAAAGTAAAATGGTATGTTACGTGATGCACATGATTTTAATCGAGAACTTGTCCCATCTCATAGCAATAACAAATTCAAAGAAATATTATAATGCTGTTTTCATAGTAGCATATCCTATTAGATGTGTCGGACACATATCGCGTACCCATGTCCAAGTGTCGAGTGTCCGATACGGGTACTTCATGGACTCTGAAGAATCCATGTAACATTACATCACACGTAATAGTCTTGCATTTTTTAATGACGGTCTGTAATCCCCAGAAGTACAACATATGATGCACGGTGTGTAAAATGTTGATGCACAGCCAGAGAATATTTTTTGGCGGCCACAGATTGAAGTTTCTGGGTTACGTGTGTATTCTTAGTACTTTTACAAGGATGATAATTTTTTCACCTCTCTAAATAAGTTAGTCCTACATTAAAATACAAAAAACCCCTGCTTTGTATTTCTTGGACATATAACATTTTGGTTGATGGAGGTGATTCTTACTGTAGAAAAGCGTCTTCGCAATGCATATGAACAGCTTAGAAAGAGAGGTGTCCCCCTCGCTTCAAACCAAGTCAATTACAGTCTTATATACAGGCTGCCTGAGGAAAACGGTGTGAAGGCTGCCTGTGATGAACTTGGGGTCACTCTAATTGCTTATTCACCCATTGCGCAAGGTAAAGCCTAGTGTATTTCTGTTCATTTCTTTATCCTCTTTGCTTCAGCATGGATATGTGTTGCTACGTAGTACATACAGCTTCATTTTTTTAACATGGTTGTGGATAGAAACGGGAAAAAGGGGTCATGTTTTCCCTTATACGATCCATCATGCCCGAAAAATTACATGCCGTTAAACCACCTTCATTGAGATTAATGTTGATTGATCCGTAGAACTTGAAGCCATCTAAAACTGGCTTTGGCAATCAAATGCGTTCTTGTTGCTTTCGCATAAGCTTTGACACAATCCGGACAGCCTCATCTCTATCATAAGCTTTGGCCTGTGAGATTTCCGTGTGTAGCATCCCAAGTGAAAGGACGTACTATTATGCAAATTATGATCGATGTTGTGCATAATAACATATCCAAGTCCAGAACATTTTTTTTAATAAAGTAATTCCTCTAGTAATCATATTTTAACTGGTTGGGCTGATACATAACATAATTTATCTATCTCTTTATCACTTATTGTTAAAATAGTTACAAGGTACAATCTCGGTCAGAGCAAGATGCATTTGGAAAAATATCTGAACAGTGAACCAACTCAGTTGCGTTGGCTACAATTTTTTATGATCTATTGCGGAACATTCTTTTCTTGTAAATCTTCTTTACAGCATAACAATAAGATTTTCTGGCAATGACTATGGCTTTTCACATTTACGATTGCGTCAATTTACACCTGTATGTTGGTTTATCTGGGAGGAAGGTGGGGAGCGTATATGATGTTCACTTGATGTAAGATTTGCTCAAATAAGAAGAGTATCATATAAAATTCAGCGAAAACTCGCCTGTCCTATGCATGACATGAAGCCGGTCCACTTGGTATAATTTCTAATTACCCTAATGGAGTCTAAGACCCCATGGTTGTGTGTTGGACTCGATTGGCCCTATACGTGCTTTGAAATGAACCTGGATGTACCAAACATCAACTTAGTGAGGTTTAAAATCAGCAAGTTCAAGGTCGTATAGATGCCATTTCTGCAGATGGCAGAACTATAAATTGGGCCATTTAAACTCAGGGGAGCCCCAATGGGCCCAAAATTGATGTGGCTTAGTAATAACAGCAGTTTGGTATGCCCTATAATATGGTTACAGTCCTTCTGATTTAATATGGCTACAGTCCATAATATCCGAGAACTGAGATATGCCTTTGCTTTCCTCTGTCTGTCTGTCTCTTTCCTTCTCCTCATTTTTATTCTTCTTAAATATTTCGTTCATTCTAATATATTCGCGTCCTCTGCATGGGTTAAATTTGACAAAACGAACATATTTTTTTTTAAAAAAAAAAAGTTTAACAACTTGGACAGCTCTGCTTATCTTCTTTCAAGAGGTGAGCATAGTCAGTCAGGCCCTCTTATCCAGTTGGCATATCCCAGTCAGGGGTCTAGCGAGTAGCCCGCCATGATGCAGTTGGCATAGCCCTGCAAAGCTTCGAGTTCTGATAGCCCAACCTGAACCCAGCAGGTAGTGCGCCAGGGCCCGTCCAATTAATGGCCTCGTCAGTGGTCCAGCAAAGTAACTTGTAAACCAGTCCTGCAGCCCCATGTAGGTCTGAGTCTTGTATCCATTGGAACCATCAATTATAGCCATAATAATATAATATAAGTTAAAAATGTAAAACCCTGTTTGTTAACTAGAGCCGTATGATTTCTTCCCTTCTGTTTTAACTTTATTCCAGGGTGGAATTTGAACATCATAATATTTATGCTTTCGAACAAACTTATGCAGGTGCTCTAACTGGAAAGTATACACCAGAAAATCCCCCAACTGGTCCTCGCGGACAGATTTACACGTCTGAATTTCTGACTAAGGTAAAGCCCTGGCTGATTTTTCAGGACACATTACCTGTAATGTAAGATCTCAACTCATGTCCTTCTTCATTTTGCTTTGCAGCTCCAACCGCTGATATACAGAATAAAGGAGATAGGGCAGAACTACAGTAAAACTCCAACACAGGTTCTTTCTAATGCATTATCATCATATGGTACTTTATCCATTCAGCTATTGTAGACTCCCTTGGGTCCTAAAACAAGGCACTATTGACTTTCTTTCACAAAACCTAAGGGAGTTTTTGGAAGGATTACATATGTCGTATCATTGAAAGGCTGAGTACTAGGTTAGGACGTGTTTGATAATACAATTAAACACTTAAAATTTAAAATTTTTAATGATTTATAATTAAGTGCGTTTTACAAAGCTTAAATGATGTATCACTCGAACAGTTAATTCCTGCCAAAAATAGACCAAAATTTTAGGTTAGGGTGGACTTGCTTGATATTTATCGCTTACTTTTAAGTCAGATGGTCGAATGTTATTGAACAAAATTTTAGTGTATAAAGAATAATTATTACCATGATGTGGCCACAATAAATTTGCTAGCAACACCTCCTCTACCACAGTACAACTCCAACCACTATGTCCCTTTTGCCTTCACCACCGGAATTACTACGACCTAGCAACCAAACACCACCACGGCCACCTCCACTACACCATAGTTGTCTCCACTACATCCATGTCCACCAAAACCATCTACTTATCTACCATACTAAAACCGTTACCATGACTACATTCGCCGCCAATCGCTACCACCACAATTATCAACTCCACATCTTTATGCACCAGTACTGCCACCATTGACACCTTTTTGCCTCCGCCACAACCACCATTAATACTATGTAACCACTGTCACAACTAACACCCCCAGGGTTTTGACAATAAAAAATAAAAAATGAATAAAGTAAGTGTATAATTTTGGTGAAATGAAACAATTTTCAGACATTTGCTTTGGTTTTACCAAACACGTTAACTTATTCTTCAGTGGTAAAAATTCAGTCGCTTAAAATTTTCATATTTACAAATTTAGGGGTTGTACGCTTACGAGGTTTTTTTCTGTATTCTGTATTATGTTTTATTTTTCCAGAATTTAGTATTTAGTTCTAAAATCGTATTGTGTACTTTTACTTTTTTTCGTGTCTTCTTTTTTCAATTTTTCTGTACGTTTAATATTTTCAATTTTATTTTCACAACTTTTTTGGATATATTCTTGTATGTTTCATTTTCTATCCTTCCCACATCTGTGGCCCCCCCCCCCCCCCCCCGCCCCCTTCACGAGTCTTTAGTGTTTGGCGCCGGCAGTGATTCATCGAAACCACTGGAGGGAACGCCGCTACCGCACGGGTTCAAAATTCTAACAGGCCTCCTCACCCCATGGTTTAAAACATTAACAAGCCGATCAATGGCGTCGTTTACTATCACCGTTGCAGGTCAATGTTCGCAACAAGGTTGCTGCCGCCACAACACTCCATAGCTTGCCGGCGACAGAATCGGTCAATCCCATCACTGCTGAAATTGCAACACCATTGTGAGGGCCCAGCCACCAGGAAGGCCACCGCGAGCAGCACCTCTATTCACCACGGCCATCGTAGAGCCGTCGTCACCGAAAGATGCCCTAACAGCGCTGCCGCCCAGAGGTTGAAGCCTTAACGGTTGGCCATCCACTGCTGGCAAGAGGCCGGCGCTACGCATACCAACAGGCTGCCACCCATCCTAAGATCTATGCCAGTGACGTTGTTAGCAGAAGCTGATTTACAAGGGGCGGACCTTGAAGGACGACCAAACCCATCTATCATCAGTATCGTGAGAGAGAGGGAGAGGGAGAGATAGAGCTATGCGGCAGAGAAAGGAGACAGAGTCTTGAATTCTCTGACAAAAGAATACGAATTGTGGAAAAAGACCTTTTTCGCTACTGTTTGAATTTTTTTTCAAAACGGAACTGAAAAAAGATAAAAGTACACGAAAAAAGGCATCTTTTTTGTCATCATTTCAAAAACGAAAATAAAATTTGGTAAACGTACAGCCCCTTAGCGTTTAAGTTTTCAGCACTATATATCAATTTTATTCCACAACCCCTTAGTCAACATGGGGTTAATGTTTTGGATGATATTTAATTTCTAAATAGCTATCATAGGATATACCAAACAGTCAAATGTGTTTTCCTGCTTTTTTTTTTGGTGTTAGGTTTTTTTTTTGGGTGTTGGGTCCGACGACGCGGTAGTGAGTAATTGATGCGGTGGTGTGGGGCACTGCAGTAGCCATTCATGAATTGAACTTCTATTTGAGCTCACGAATTGAGTAATTGATGCGGTGGTTGTGGCTATGGTATTCTAGCGTTGGAGGTGGTGGCTGGTGGAGGTTGCATGTGGTGGATGCTGCTGAAGTGTGGAAAAAAAATATGTTGTCTGCTAGGCTGTGGATCTAGCCGACAAGGGAGGTGAATCGGTGGTGATGGTGGTGGTGGGCATGGTGGTGATTGGCGATGGTGGGTAATGTAGTTGCGATTGATTGGTGGTGGTGATTGTACCAACTTGCCCATAGGAAAAGGGCACGAGCTGTGCTTGTGCATACTTAATGCCCAGAAGTCGACAGACGTTAGATTTTGGATCGACTTTACAATGATTTGTACCAATTGAAGGGAAACTTTCGTCGAAGTTGAAAATATAGAGAGAAACATGCAAAATCGTGTAAAGTATAGGGAACAGTATTGTCATTAACCCTTTTGGAATTGAAGCATCAAGCTTGTTGCGTTATTGCAAACACTCCATTAAAGGAACACCATGTATTTTATGGTGGTTGTGATCATTACTGTCCCCTTGTTATGTCAGTAGAATTATCTTTTTGTAGTACTTCGGGTTCCATATAATGTCTTCCTACATCCTTTTATAGAATTTATTAATTATTAATTTAATATATCAAATGTAAGAACCCACGGGACATAATATAATCCTCACTTACAGGATCTACATTGAATGCAGCATTATTTTAATGTATTCACAACATAAGGGTTTCTCTCTACAGGTAGTTCTCAACTGCTTGATAGCACAGGAGAATGTTGTCCAAATTCCAGGGGCCAAAAATTCAGAGCAGGCCAAGGAGTTCGCCGGAGCACTAGGATGGAGACTCACCAAAGAAAAGATTGATGAACTTCGTTCATTGGCTGCAGAGACGAAACCGGTTGTTGGTTTTCCAGTTGAGAAGTTATAAAGTTCACCAGCATGTGCATAATGTAGAATTTTCCGGTAAGGTAACATGTATACTCGGCAAAATTTGTTGTTCACGACAATACGTTGATTAACCTAAATCTTCAAGGAGCTCTTCTCTGACTTGCCAAACCTCTCCATATAGCAGGCAGTGGGACCCTAGTTCCTGTTCTCTTGCTACTGCTCTAGTTAGTGCGTTTGGCGGGGGTGGGGGAGTTACG